>JAEIHY010020196.1:0-25347 GCA_018904565.1 Drosophila tsacasi | reverse complement strand
ACTGCGTTGCAAACTTCTGACTAAAATTATAATACCCTGCAAGGGTATAAAAATGTAATGTATTGAAGTAATTTCAAATATTTAGCGCCACTGGTAACTATCGCCGGCACCAGGGATGACTTTTCGAATATATCCTATCGAAATGCTGAAATTAACAAAAAATAATTTTGAAGACAATAAAATTGCCGTTTTCTTGGACCACAGAAAACTTATTGAAGAATCCTATGGCGACTGCAGGCTTAGATCTGAGCTTTTTCAGTTTCAAGCCAAGAGGCAGATGCAAGAAGACGGGGATAAGCGGTCAAGGAAGCGCAAGAGGAAAGCAGGCGAGGAAGACACTTCATCATCGGGGGATTTGCTGCTGCTCAATGGATATTTAGAGCTCCTGCCCAAGCCCCAGACACCGGATGACACTCCCCCAATAGCCAGGCACTGGGAGGACCCGTATAATCTTCCCCAGCTCCATGGAGCCAACGAAAGCGGCAGATGGCAGCGGTTCCAGTGCCCAGTGGATACTGGAAGGGTTTATCTCATTCCCGACGGAGCCCGCTTTTACAATCACAATGTGGAGCAACTCCCAGCACTGCTGCCCCAACTTCTGCCTGCCTACGATCTCATTGTGCTGGATCCTCCCTGGCGGAACAAGTACATCCGTCGGCTGAAGCGGGCCAAGCAGGAGCTCGGATACGCCATGCTGTACAATGACCAGCTGTCGCTCATTCCGATCTCCCAACTTACGCACCCGCGATCCTTGGTGGCCATCTGGTGCACCAATTCAGCGCAGCATCAAACGGCCCTGGAACAGCAATTCCTGCCCAAGTGGCACCTCCGAGTGCTTCACAAGCTTCGGTGGTACAAGCTTAGCTCGGACCATCAACTGATTGCTCCTCCGCAGGCCGATGTGACCCAGAAGCAGCCCTACGAGATGCTCTATGTGACCTGCGATGCCGATGCCCCAGAGGATTATGGTCAGGAAATAAGGAACACAGAGATGCTGCTCAGCGTGCCCAGCATTGTGCACTCCCACAAGCCGCCTCTGCTAGCCTGGCTGAGGGAACACCTGCATCCGAAGGAGCCCAACTGTCTGGAGCTGTTTGCCCGATACCTGCAGCCGCAGTTTACCTCCATTGGCTTGGAGGTTCTCAAGTTGATGGACGAAAGATTGTACAAAGTGGGTTCAGATGAACCCAAAAATATATGATTTTAATAGCAAACAAAAAAAGCCACTAAGTTTTAACAATTTTATTTGTGTGTACTGTTAATGAGAGCAAATGCAGCAGAATTTGTGTGTGTAGGCAGCCCGGAGACGAGTTTCCAGCCGCGGGTGAGGCAGCATCGACAGGGCCCGAACTAAATGTTAGACATTTGAAAGTGGCGTGTGTGGTTTTTGTTTCTTTTGGGTGTTAAATTAAGTATTAAGGGATAGTAAGCATTATTAATACACGTGGTTGATCGCAGGCTACTACTCCTGACCCTGGGCCATGGCGGCCGGGTTGGTGGGCTCGTTGCCGCCGCGCTTCTTCGATCCAGAGACGATGTCGTCGATGCGCAGCAACAGGATGGCCGTTTCCACGGCAGTCTTGTATGTCTGCAGCTTGACCGCCAGCGGCTCCCAGATGCTCTTCACGTTCATGTCCACGATTTCGCCGGACTCGCCATCGATTCCCCATGCGCAGACGCTGTCGCCGGTGTGAGAGGCGTGCTTGGCGCGCAGGGCGGTCAGGGCACGGATCGTGTTGGCTCCACAGTTCTGGGCCAGCGTACGCGGTATGATCTCCAGGGCATGGGCCACCGCCGTGTATGGGCCCTTGACCTGCTTGCGAGACAGCAGCTGGGAGGCGGCCATCTCCACGGCTCCGCCGCCGGCCACCAGACGCGGCTCCAGCACCAGGTTGCGAGCCACGTGCAGAGCGTCCTGCAGGTTACGCTCCGTCTCGTTCAGAATATCCTTGCTGGCACCGCGCAGAAGAATGGTGCAGGCCTTGGGATCCTTGCACTGTGTTACGAAGCTGAAGTACTCGTCGCCGATCTTCTTGACTTCAAAGAGGCCAGCGCCGGTGCCCACATCCTTCTCGGTCAGCTCCTCCGTGCGGTTGACAATGGTGGCACCGCAGGCGCGGGCAATGCGCAGATTGTCAGTCTTGCGCAGACGACGGATGGCAGTGATGCCGGCCTTCAGCAGATAATGCTGGGCCAGATCAGAGACACCCTTCTCCGTGAAGACCAGATCCGGC
Organism: Drosophila tsacasi; assembly: GCA_018904565.1. Taxonomy (NCBI): domain Eukaryota; kingdom Metazoa; phylum Arthropoda; class Insecta; order Diptera; family Drosophilidae; genus Drosophila; species Drosophila tsacasi. The sequence goes on along the minus strand of JAEIHY010020196.1, from coordinate 23,113 downwards.
TTCACGGCAACAATGTCAGCGCAGATGCGCTGCACAAACTCCTCCTCGATCTGCAGCATGCGGGTAAAGTCCTGCTCTTCGATGATCTCCACGTTGGTCTGGCTCTCGCCCTTCTTGTACTCCAGCGAGCAGTCGAGCAGCACGATGCGGGGATTCTCGATCAGACGACGCATCTTGGAATGCGTCACGTCCTTGTTGATCATCACGCCCTTCAGCACGCAAGACTCTTCGATGGCACCGCCGGGAATCTTCTCCACCTTGGCGTAACTGCAAAAGAAGGGAAAATCAATTAATTGGAGTCGTTACAAAGGGACATCTGATAGGAATATGCAGAGGATCGGGCACATACCGCTTAATGTCCACCTCCAGGCGACCATTCTCGTTCAGAGTCACCGTCTCGACGGCGTCGAGGGCGATTTTCACAGCCAGATCGGACCACTTGCCGATGAACTTGGTGCCGACGCAGGCCTTGACCACCTCGGCCATCTTGGCCTTGTCCTTCACGTCCAGCTGCACGCTGAGATCCGACTGCAAGTGGCCGACGATGTCCTCGAGGGCCTCGCGATATGCCCTAATGATCACTGTGGGGTGAATCTGTTGCTGCAAGAAGGGCTCGGCGGCGGCCAGCATCTCGCCGGCCAGGACAATGACGGATGTGGTGCCGTCGCCCACCTCCTCGTCCTGTGTGCGTGCAATCTCGATCATGCTCTTGGCAGCCGGATGCTGGACAGTGATCTCACGCAGGATGGCGTTGCCGTCATTGGTCATCACGATGCCGCCCATGGGGTCCATCAACATCTTCAGCATGGCCTGGGGCCCCAGACATGTCCTGATGACATCGGCGATCGCCTGGAATGGGGACTCTCATGAGCAGATGGCCGGGAAAATGGAAACACGAAAACCGCAGACCCAGACATGTGAGTCACGCACACACACACATACCTTTCCGGCTTGGATGTTCTCCAACTGCACTTTGCGGCCCGATTCTCTTTTCGTATTCTGACCTGTGGACGCCGATTTCGCATGATTTCGTGTTAAACATGAAGTAAATGAGGTACTCACTCAACACGAGTATTGGCTGCTGTCCTCCAAACATGTTTCTGGCTTATTTAATTATCTCTACTAGAAAACAAATGAACTCGTGCTGGCGCTGCCGCTGTTTGAAAGAGAATGAGTGAGGTTAGGTTCGCCGATGACACACTATTCCAGAAGTTTCGATAGGCGACCAAACGGAGAGTGTAACTTTTGGTGCTGGCAATTGCCAACTGTAATAAACCTCTATTTTGTACTTACTCGGGGAAAATAAGCTTTAAAGTTCAATGGTTTAATTCAAATTGGCGAGTAAATAAAGTAGCAGTTTTATTATCGATAAGCTTGATGGAGAAACATCGCAAGCATCGATGTTTACGGGGTATCATCGATGATTTTCCTTTCTGCGAATTTACAAATAGTTTAAATTATGGCTAAATTGCATTTCATTTTATGAAAATAACTTTCTTGAAAATAGCTACAGAATACGGTTGTTTATATTTTGTTAAATTACCAAAATAACTGGCTCCTGCAATATTAAGGGGCTTCCAGTAAGATCTGGCAGCACTGGTCGGCTAAACAGCTGTTGCGCTTTGTTTACGGCGGCATTTTCTGTATTTCGCAAAAACTAGTAAAATTAACTAAAACTAAGCACGTCCATCACCATGGACGCCAAGAAAATATCCTTTGGCTTCAGCAAGGTGGCCAAAAAACCGAACATCCTGCCCAGCAAGCAGCCAAAGGATGAGAAAAAGGTGGAGCTCATTAAGTGTTTGGAGGGCAAGGAAATCATGCTTGTAGCGTAAGTTTAAATCCAACTAAATATGTTTTCCTACTAAGGTTTTCCTTCCAGGGAGAGAGTGGAAGTCGCTCCGCTGATCATCGAGATGCAGGGCAGCCAGAAGACCTCCGCCGCCCTGGCCAGCTTGATGAAACGGCGGGCAGTGCTGCTGGGCGAAGAGGAGCTCGATCCGGAAGAGGTGACGCCTGCTGCTCAGTCCGTTGCAGAGGTCACAGCAGGTCCGGCTGCTGCAGAAAATCTGGAGCAGAGGGCTGCTCGGGAACTGCTAGCCGCTAGCCAAAATAATGGAGATAGCTTGGCCGCGGAAAAACTCGTCCTGCCCGCGGTAAAGGCCGATGAACTGCCTCTCGACGGCGCCAAGGAGGCCACGCTGGACGACTACGACAATATACCCATCCAGCAGTTCGGTCTTGCCATGCTGCGCGGCATGGGTTGGGTGGATCCGCCGCCCAAGAAGAAGGGTTCCGGACCCATCGACGACGCCCCCTTTTTGCGGCCAAAGGGCATGGGATTGGGGGCTGACAAGGCACTCAAACCTAAGGCCCTGCTGGTGCAGCCGGAAAAGAACGAGGTGCTGGAGATCAAGAAGCAGGCGTTCGTCCGAATCCTCGGCGGCAAGCAGAAGGATCAGTACGGACAAATCGAAGGTTTCGACGACCATGCGGGGCGAGTCATCGTCAAGATGGCCATTGGCGGAGCTAAGGAGGCATTCAACGAGTTCCTCTGTCAGCCAGTGTCCAGAAAGGAGTACTCGCAGTATGGCAAATGCATAAGTAAGTGCGCAATTCGTAAAGTTATCAAGTAACATGATGGATTTCACATTGGTCTTTTACTAATTTCAGACACAGCCAAGTACGAGGAATTCAAGAAGCAGGAGAACGAGCACGGTCAGATCATTTTAAAGCAGGAGAAACCAACAGAGAGAAGGGACAGAGATTGCAGGGAGGACGATAGGTCCCATCGGGATGATCGCAAGGAAGAGAGATCTTACAAGGACGAAGATCGCAGGAGGTATAAGGAGGAAGATCGAAAATCATACAAGGATGACAGAAAACCGTACAAAGATGATGGTAGGAAAACGTACAGGGATGAAGACAGAAAACCCTACAGAGAAGACGATAGGAAAGCGTACAAGGAGGAGGATCGAAAAGAATACAAAACAGAAAGAACCTACAAGGAGGAAAACAGATCCCACAAAAATGATGAAAGAGAAAGGAAAAACCACGGGCTGGACTCTCGCAGCAACAGTTCCTCCACATCCAAACGCGATGATCGCGAACGCAGACGCTCGCCGAGTCCCAAAAGCAGCAGGCGGGCCAAAAGCAGCTCAGACGAGGCAGAAGACACAGGAGAGTCGACGGAGAGCGATTCCGACTCGGCCTACGAGCGCAGAAAACACAAGAAGTCATCTAGTCGCAAGTCCAGGAAGCACTCCAAGAAGTCCAAGGGCAAGTCGCGGCGGGCAGATAACGACTCCAGTGCGGAGAGTGATTCGAGTTCCCACGAGGACCACAGGAGACATCCCAGCAAACACAAAAAGAAGACCAAGAAGAGCAAGCACGCCAGGTCCCGCACTCGCTCAAGATCACGGGGAAGGGGCAGATAAAGAGTTGAAATCTTTATTTAAACATAGTTTCTCTAGACGCTTAAGTTCTTTTGTATCTTACGGGATTATCATATATTTCAATTAACTCACAAAATAATCACAAAGATGTCTTTTTTTGCGCTTTCCTTTTCTCTCTCCGTTCGCCCATTGCATCGAGATTCCTTCGCTTTACATTTAATAAACTTATAGTGTAGGAGATGTGGTGAGCCGAGGCCCACGCGGGATATGGGATGTTTGCTGGCCAATGGGGAATACTGTCTATATGCTACTGCACTTATGCTTTATGATATACATATAGTGGAAATGCAATGTTCGAGAGTTTATTTAGTGATGTGTATGCGACGGGTGCATCATGGCAAGAATATGACTTAGGCTGTTTATATATTTGGTCAAATGTAATGAGTGTAGGTGATTTTTAACTTGGAGGCATGCCCCACCCCTCTACTGCAACTTCCGCTTGCCGCACTGGATTTTCTCGGTGATGATCTTCGATGTCTTCTGGGTGATGGCCTTGAACACGTTCTTGTCATGCAGCCCCGGCCACATGGCAATGAGCAGCGTGGCCAAGTACATCAGCAGCAAGTTATTGATGATTGCCCCAATCCAGGCGAGCCCCAGGAATCCAATGCTGATGATAATCACGAACTGCAATGGGATATCAATAGCAATAATTAGTAAAACGATTCATTGTAACACGAGTGTGTGTGTTTATGGCCAGAAAGCCGTGGCAGTTACTCACCACGGTGGACTTGCGCTCCTTAAAGAGGTACTCGTACCAGCCCGACAGGTTTGTCTTAATCGCGCACACCCGGCTGCAGACGTCCTCGAACTTGGCCTCCTGATCGCCGTCCCAGTTGACGCTGCCGAAGACGAGGCGCGACACAGTGGGGAACACGTAGTCCATGAGGATGCTAATCAGGCCCAGCAGCGACACAAGGGTGATGAGCGATAGGTCCAAATACCACAGTGCTAAATACAGGACACTGATGCTGCCGAAGACCACCCCGGCGTAGTACTGCTTCTCCCAAGTGAGCACCCCATACGCCCCGACAATGGCCGTGCGGAACGGCTCTAGGTCGTGCTTCAACTTGTTGAGAGCGCGTTTCTGCGGAGAAAGAGGCAAAGATTCACTGATGTCCTGTTCTTGCAATGGCGACGCTTGCATCGCGGCCCGCCATCCAGGAAGCTTTCGCCAAAACGCAATTTTTCCTTACTTGATCCACCGACATGTTTGATTTTCTTTGTTACAAATAGTAGTCGTGCTCGTATTTTCCGAGAAATTATATTACGACTGTAATTGTTGCGTTCGGGCGAAAAATCAATTTTCCGGTGTGTTGTTGTCGACTTGAAGTATCAAATTATCGATATTTTAATCGATACGTCGATATTTTAATGGATATATCGGTAAATAAGCTCAGGATGCTTTTCGGTCGAAGGGGTTGCCTTCACTGCCACTGGTCACACTTAATAAGAATGAAATTAAAAATTTTAAGTTCCCGCGTAATTGAACTTATTTCACACCGTACAAATTTGGCTAATTAAATAAAAAATATTGTCTTTAAAAGATATATTTCTTTGTAATCCCATTTTCCCATTTCCCTCACTTAACACAACCTTTTAATTAATTTATAGTTATTTTTCAAGTTTTATTATTCGCTTAAGCATGCTGAAGATTCTCGGTTGACATTCGGTTTTCTAGTACATGTAATTAGTTTAACTAATGCTAAGTATAATCTTGCTGTTCATTTACGTGTAATTGAATTGGATTTCGGTTTATTTGTAAAAAGCGCTTGTCGTAAAATAAAATGGAATAATATTCTTTTGCACTGCAGTTTCGCATAGTTTTTGCTCGGTTTCGCATATTGTATATAGATTTATTCATATATTCGCGTGTCTGACGCGCTGCCTCGAAACTCAATTGCTAAATATACATCAATATATGTGATTTAATTTCCATTTTGTTGACTCTGAGTTGTACAGTAAATAAACTACATATACGTTATATATTATTCTGACAATTAAATATATGAAAAATATGCATTTCTCGATTTGTTTGCTGTATTTTGGTGTAAATAGCGTGTGGCGCAATATCATTTTGTAGTTGTTAATTTTATTATTATTATTATACTTGTATTGTTGGGTGTCCATCCATATATGCAGGCACATCTGGATGACTCTTGAAGCGGAACGTATGTACTTGGGTTCTTTCTTTATTCGGGGCACAAGTTGTTTCGAGTAAATTTGTATAAAGGTTAAGGTAATGCGTTTATCTTTAGTAAGGCACTAGTTACACGTTAAGACGGCGTTTAACGTGTAACTACTGACTACGACACAAATTGCGATTGCAATGCGGTTCCTCTCCATCCTACATCTCCGATCCGCACTCTTCCAGCGACTCCTTAAAGCTTTCGTGTCATTTCATTAGCGTATTCTCTCTATATTCATCTTAATTTTCTCGTTCTCGCACATTCTCACTTAGCACTGCACCGAACGAAACTAAACTAAACCACCTACTAAAGATAAAGACTGCCGGAAAGTTTCGATCTGATGGGATCGGGAACTAGCAACTACGTGAAGCGACTGCCCCAGCCTTGGGAGGTCTTTTGACTGAGTTTCTTAAGTGGCTTAGGTGGTGATAGTTGAGACTGGTGATAGTGTGTACTGGTAGGCTGATAGTTACTTTTGGGGGATAGTACATTTCAGTGTTCGCCATTGCCGGTTAACACTAGTTACAATGTCTAACCTATAAGTACATAGCATTAGGGGGAGAGACAGAGAGAAATAGAAAGAGAGTTGGTATATATAGTTAGCAATTGGGTTGTTCTACACGTCGGACTAGAGACTATAAACTAGGTTCTTCCACTACGTACAAAGTTTAAAATGCAACAGGGGGAATTTCGTACTTTGCAAGTTAAAATTGGTATCAAAATCCATTCGGTGATGACATGTGTTCGGATGTAGATTACGGGATTACACGATAAAATTATGTATGCAGTTTGTAGTTTGTAGTGGGCGGCAGTTTCAAACTTACACAGGACTAGCCTAGTTGCACTGGCCACTCTCGCTCCATGTCTGCTGGGGTGTGTGTAGTGTAAGTGTGGGTAGATGGCCGTGTTCACATGCATGGCGGCGGGGTAACAACTAAGTGCAGGATGCCGTTTTATATAATTGCGTTTCTTGGTTTGATTCGGTTGCATTGCTCTCTTGTTCACGTCTGACTTTGATATAGTTCTGAGCCACTTAGCTGGCGCGCTTATAGTTAGGTTCAAATGAAAAACTTTCAGTTTATTTATAAAATTTCACACCTTCGAATCTTACAATGAATTCGGTTCGTTACATGTTCATGTATGTATGTATGCATAGACTTATGTGCTGGGCTTTAGTGTAATGAGAGCATGGGAGTGTGATGCTTCCGCGTCGACATGTACAAATGAGATTCACATTCTACTTAAGATAACTCGTTTCGTAAATCATAAATTAGACCATTAACTAAAACAAGCAGTTCACAAAAAATATACACTTAAATCATAAACACAATCGGATATTCCATGGTACGCGATATCAGCGTCAATACATAGACAGACAGATCGACGTTGTGGGTCTAAACTTAAAACTTAGCGAGCTGATGAACGTAGGCCACCAGTATGTGGTGTGGGAATAGGGCGAACATAAACGTAAAATGTTTTACAGAGAGTTGTATATTTCATATAATACATAAGGCCTTAGAAGGGGGTTCGAGCTTAATACTTAAAAGTAAGGGTTTGGGTTTCTTCGTCGCCGTTCTATTCATTCCACGCGGCTTCTATTCTGATTCGTTCTGTTTAGCGAAAAAGCAAGTTCAGCAGGCAGTTTTCTGTATTTTTCTGCATGCGTGTTTCTGATGGTGGCGTGTGTGGGTGTGGTTGGGTGGACATGGAATGATGATCGTTCCTTGTGACGCATATATATTACAGATACAGTTTCGGTTGCTTCGATATCAACAAACTAGTGCTGATTATCTACATCCATGGGGGATGTCACATTAGTCTGATTTGGATTCTGATTCGGATACTGAGTGTGAGTGTTGGTTGGTTTCTTGTTCGGTTGTTGACGACTGTTGTTGTGGCTGTTGTTTGATTTGCATTTGCTTTGGACTGGTTTTTACATATCGGATGCGTTTAGTTCAAGAACTTGGCTACTGTTATCATTATGAGGTTGCCCAGGATGATGCAAATGCTTGATTCTGGCAAATAGCTACCTCCGGCCACGACCACATCCTTCTCCTCCAGGAGCGGATAGTCGATGACGTGGATGATCCCGTTGGTGCATTCCACATCCGGTCGGTACACGTTGATCTTCTTGTAGTTCCAGATAATCACATAGCCTGCAAAAGGAGGAGGTTCTTGTTAAACAAAAGCGGGAAGGGAGAGTAGATGCTGGTTCAATGGTTGTCTACTGATGCTGGTGGATTGCCCAATGAGCGATAGAGCAGTGGACGGGCATGGTTATGGCCAGGTCGGGGTCTTTTTCTGTTGTGGGCGGTGCGATATGGGTTTGACAAACGACAGAACTCACCAGTCCATTCGTGACTAGCATACTCATCATGTAGATCTTTCGATTGGACAACGGTTAGATTTAGTAAGGCACAAAGCGAGAAATTTAGTTCGAGAGTTGTAGAAAAACAGGTTCGGTTAGTAATACAGCACGGTGGGGGAGAGTACCAATAGAGAGTCAAATCAAATTTCAATGAATCGAATCGACTTGAATTGAATTGAAAGAGAAAGCAGCTGAGCCCGTGGCTCCATCGATTTGCTACTTACGTCCAGCCTCCTCCTCCACGCGGATCTTGAGGGAGTCGCGCAGTGTGGGTAGGATAGCACCGTCGGACGACTTCTGCGTGTATTTCACCAGATCCTTCATGGTGTACGGGGTATCGAAAACGGCCAGATGCCGCTCCAGAATGGACTTGGACTAAAAAAGATAAAAGTGAGTTTTGGAAGGAGAAAGCATCGGTGTATAGTATAGACTCACATGGTAGGCAAAATCTTGCATAAAGAGCTTCTTGTGGGCCGATGGATAGTCCAGCTCAGTCTTCTGCCAGCCCATGTCCCTGGGCACGAAGTAGGTGAAACGACGCTGGGTGTTGTTCAGCTGGTCGTTGAAGTGCGAGAACTGGCCGATCTTGTAGGTATCGCTGAGGGGATAATATTCATGTATAATCATGTATATTCATGTATTATGCATTCATTAACAAACTAAGGCTCACCTCATCATGGGATCAGACTCCAGTTTGCCCAGCACAGTGGTGTAGGGCACGCCCAGGACATGATCGATAATGTGAACAAAGCCATTGGTCTGGGCCACATCAGCCTGAATAACGGTGGCATTGACGCCGCCACCCTCAACGGTGATCACAGCATCCGATCCCTCGCCGCGGACATTGAAGTAGAGGAAGGTGTTGTTGTTGACAGTGGGCACCTGTGCAATCTGCAGGCAAGGCAAAGGTTCCATTCGCAACTGGTCATATTTATATATTCTTTCAAAACCTACCAAATTAGCATTCTTCTGTCGGATCTTCTCCACATTCACGCGGTCCTTGATGATGTGCATGTTCAGGATCTGCCTCATCTTATTGCGATCTCTGTAAAAATGTTTCTTTTGAAATTCCTAACTAATGATTTCTAGCCTGAGTGAGCGTACCGCAGAATATTGTTGATACTGGAGGAGTTCCAAGCCTCATTGCTGGGCGCCAAAATGGTCACCTCCGACAAATTGTTAATGTCGTCCAGGACTGCGCCTCCATTATCCATGATAACCTCGTAGAACTTTCGCAGAGCTCCGTTCTCAGCATTTTCCTTCGAAAGAGAAAGCATAATTAATCAATTGGGATTCGTACTCTGGGTAATTAGTTCCCAATACATGAAATAATAATCTAAGAAAACATACTGTTGCATGGAAGGGGTACGCATAAGCTTTCGGTGTTTCAGGGGGGGTTGATTTTTCAAGGTACAAACAGATACTCAAACATTTATTATAAGGTAAGCCAATTTGAATTGGGGATTTCATGGCTGGCCAAATTGAGTGGGGTGAATCGATGGGAATAATGCTAAATGATTCAATACGACTATCTGAATTTATACGAATAACTCAATTATTATTCGAGTGGTGATTTGATTGTGCGGTGTTTGGGTTGGATGGCAATTTGATAGCGAAGCTTTGCACTGATGACTGTTGTTGTGGTTCTTGTACTTGTTCTGCTTATAGTTTTTGTCGCTGGTGTGAATATTACTTACGTTCATGAACTAAATTGTTTGACAAAACGGAGTGGTGGGAGGATTATATCGAATAAGATTTTGTAATTGTAATTCATAGAAATCGGATATTGGTTTGTTTGAATTTTTATCCACGCAGAGTGCCACATATAGTTGTTCCGCCACAGAAGAACACATTTGGAAGAAGCACAATGGAAATATATATTTTATTCTCGTTGTTCTTAGGCATTTTGCAGTTAGCAGCAGGCAAACGGTCTGGTTTATATATTTACACAATTGCTGATCGCTATGGAACTGGCGTGCACTTTTCAACGTTTACAGCGAATCAAAATATCTGGTACTTAAGTATGTCAAAGGACTTTTTAAAATGATATGGAAATATAAGGGCAAAACAGCACAACACATAGATCAAACGCACAATCAGGGAAATAATATGTTATGGAAGGAAAAATCAAGAATAAAACCAAGCCAATTTAAGTATCAAGTTTTTTTTTACAAAGCTCCTAATATTATACCACATTCCTTTCTTTAAGAAATAATAAGTAAGTGCTGAATATTCTAATCTTAGGTGGCTTAAACTCTTCTTCTTAAAATCACTAAACTCAAAGCCTTATCTGGGAGGAGATTCATGCAAAAGTAATATAGCTTGGGGCGGGGGGAGGATGCAAATCAAAATGCAACTTTTAACAAATCAGTAAAATAAATAATATAATCGGATCTTGTTTCGGTTTACCTTGAACGACTGAATGCGTCAACGGTTTGGTTTTTGTCAATTTTTCGGTGCATCGTTTTCAATTTTAGAGCGATATGTGGTTGGTTGGGTTGTGTTTTTGTAGTTTTAAATACAATTTTTCGGCATGTTGCGAGAAACAAAGGATAGAGGTATGGATCAGTAAGTGTAGCCAAAAGAGCAGGGCACGAGTAATTACAACAGAACTATAGTGGAGTTTCGAAAATGATATTGCAATAAACGATATGAAGATTCGATCTGTCGATTGATATACCAACGGCACAGTGCGTTTCACAACTGCACGGGAGCTGCGATCGGAATTAAGTTCCAACGAATCAAGGCAATCCCGTAGTCTCGAAACGCACTGTATTGTAATGGGTGTATGTCCATGGGGGAGAGCCATTCTCTGGGATTTGCAGATTATGCGCAGAAGAAACATATATATAGTACAGCTACGGTTACGATGTGATCAAGCATGCCGGCTGATGGCGAGCGAACAGCGAATGATCGGTGGCTGATCATAGATTGATATATGCAGGGAACATCGAGCTTCAAGCCAATTAATGAACATCTCAATTTCTTCTCTCTCGCTTTCGAGACCATTAAAATACCAATACATTCAATAGAGAACGATGCGAGTAGTTTGGTGAATGAAGTTTTTGTCGATTCCTATTCAGATCGAGCAAAGCGCTATGCCTGGTTAGCAATTTTGAATTCAGCCAATAATTCGTGACTAAATCACGTTTCGAACTTCATGAAAAGGGCCAATTGGGAGCGCCTTGCCCAATACTGAGTCAGTCGATGGCAGTTTGCAGTGCCACAACTGCCAGTGAAATGCATTTTGATAGGAAATTCTGATTCATAGAAAAATTTACATGAATTACATGGCGTTTAGGTAAATATATTTTTGGATTTTCTTTTGTTTTGGCAATACTTACATTACACCCAAAATTTTTTTAAAATAAAATTTATATTTTAAAAATTATTTTAAAATAAAATTTTGCTTTGGATTTTACATAGAACCGAATTGGGAAAATCACAGGAACTGGGCAAGATTCTTTTGGTTTGAGAAATGTTGCACCAGTTTTCGGCACAGAAATTCAGTTCTAGGTAAAATCAGACTTTGGGTTGTGATTTGTATTAGGGAAATGTACCTAGGGGTTACTTTAGCTTGGAACTAGAGTATATTGTATGTGTCTAAACTGTGGTATTCGGGTGCAAGATTATTTGGTTTGGCTTTGCCCTCAGTTGAGCGCTGTGGAAACTATGGCCTGGGAAATATCACCCCTTTGGCGGTCATTTTGTGGGATTGAGAAGGCGCTCAACAGAAAGCAAAGAGAAGCCGAGTGCTCGGATATGTGTTTATGTGTTTTCATGTATAGTAGCATTCGCTGGGGCTGGCAAGCGATTCAATTGGTCTCCTAGTATCTTCTTGGTCGCCGCCAGCGCTATCTTTCAGTGCGTGCCGAGCCAATCAAAATGCCAAGCCTTATCACAAGCCGCAGGCACTATCACTGCTTCTATCTGTGTGTGTCTGTGGTCTGTCTGTGTCTGTGTCTGTGTCGGTGTTGTGTCTACAATTGCAGAACTCAGTTTCCTTCGACACCCCACATACCTGCAGGAATTGGGTGACCGTCGTATCGATGATCATTAGCGGACGGTGAATCAGATGGACGACTCCGTTGCGCACTGGAATGTTGGCCTTCACAATCTCGGCCAGAACTACGCCCTGGGGGTGCTTGGCATCTCCCACAATGGTGTTGGACTTGACATACACTGCAATGGGATTAGTAAATAAAGTATACTTCTTCTGCAATCCGTTATCTCATCTTACTTTTTCCGTTCTTCTGCTTGAAGAAACTGACGGTGACCTTGAGGAGATCCTCGAAGGCGGCAGAAGTCTTGGGATCGTCGTGCTGAGCGGCGGCAGTGAAGATGACAGTGTTGGGTATCACATGGCCATCAATGACCTTGGCATCCACCAGGCTACTGCGAGCCGAAAGCTGCAATCGAAGAGGATTCTTTAAGTATCTAACAACTAATAATACCGATAATGTGAGGCCTACCTTGAAGCCCTCATCCACGGGAACGAGGAAGGTGTGCTGTCCGGCCGCTTCGAAAACGGACTCCTTCTTGCCCAATATCACCTGGCTGCGGTAGGTGCGCACCCCGTTGTTGTCCACATTGAACTCCTCGGCGTTCTTGAGGAAGTTAAAGGCATCGGGATTGTTGCTGACATCCGAATGGCCGGGCTTCACGGTGAGCGGCTCCAGCACCTCGTCGATGATGTGCATGATCTGAGGACAGACAGATAAAAATTCAATGGGTTGCTTTATGGATAGGAATGGGGGCCACTGACCTGCCGCTTGCCGTTGCTGCTGGTCTCCACACTAAGCGAGGGGATGATCCGGGCATTGTTCACAAAGATGTCACCATTGGAGTTCTTTGTGATGTACAGCGGTGGATTGCCGTCCATGTCCGATGACACGTAACTGGGCAGTCGTTTCTGGGTGAACGCCTCCGTGCCTGTGGGGGTGAGTATGTGAATTTTATAATTATTTTTAATCAAACTAATTGAATATGAAACTCACTAATGTGATAGAGCACATGGGCGGTTTTGCTCTTGTAGCGCTGGAAGGCTTCATTGGTGGGCACAAAGATCGTGCAGCTGCGCAGCGAAAGCGTCGCGTTGGCAATGGGATTGCTTTCCAGCAAGCTGTAAAACTGCAAAGATAGACCACCGGGTTCGTTACACTCATTCGATGCGCTCTATATTGCCAATATATCTTATCGAACCGAGTGGGGAGTGCGAGTAGTGGGTGGTGGTTCTGGTGGGGGGATGGGATGGGTGCCCTTCGGGGTGGTTGGTTGGTTCTTTATCGCCGTTGGCGTTGTTGGGCGGTTTTGGCAAAACGGCAACCGGCCAACTTCCATGGCAACCTCAAACAAACTAATAAAATGAGGAACAACACTTTATGCATGTGTCCTGAAAAAAGGTTTATTGAACCAATTACGTAAGTCCCGGGGTAGTTTGTATAGTGGCGGCTAGTGTGTCATTCTATCGAGAGTGGGATGTGAAAATGCATTACTCAGCCACCCCAAATAGACCAGGCACTGACCCTAAACCAGGTCCGGGACCGGGACCGGGACAGGCCCGGCCCGGCACCACCTGCCCCTGCCACATGTGACTATGGCCGCATGCAACCGCACACTCTGCGGCCGAGGAGAACCACTGTCCGCCACGCCCCGCTGCACATTCCCAGTCAGCTTTATGAGGTCCTGTCTGGGTCTAGTGTGAGTGTGCGACCCCGTGTGCCTGTGTGGGTGCGTGTCCTGTCGAGGACAACACCTTTTTCCGTGCCCTTCTTTAAAACGCTCGTGTGACTCTCTCGTGTTTTCACTGTTGCCCAGCATGAGTCATGGCAATTTGGCTTCTAAAGTCGGTCCTTTCCCTTTTTCCTTTTACATTTCCATTTTTCCAATTCCCCCCGACTGCTGCACATAGATATCTATGCTCTGGCATCGTCAATACTCACGCATGCACACCGAGAAAAAGAGGTTAATTTGAAAATAGATTACAGAGCTGGGATCTAACCAATTAACCAAGAAAACTAATTTTAAGCTTAATATTCTTGAATTAAAAGTGCAGATTATAGAAGATATGTTTGGGAGAGTATATATTATAGGAAACTTCAGTTAAAGAAGGACAATATATCTGTAAAAGAACTCAATTGTTCGGAACTATTCTGAAACACGCACCTTACTGATAAAATAACCTTCATCAAGGATAATATTGTTATTTTTCCTGAGTGTGAATACTTTGTGTTCTTGTTTTCCGTTCAGGTTGTTTTTTCTTTTTTTTAGGTAATTCGAGACCGTCAGTTGTCGCTGTCGTTGTCGTTATATCGGTGTGGTTGTCCTGGTCGTGGACATTCGAGTCGCCGCTGGCTTTGTTCTTATCCCGTCTCCGGTTTTGGCCATAACTGCTTGGTCGGTTTCTATTTCGCTCTCAAAATGTTTTCGCTTATCTTAAGGAGAGTGCCCTCTTGGCTAAGTGGGGTATCAGGGATTGGCTGTGGCATATGTCACAGGTTGATATGGGATATGGGATCGTTCAGGTACCAGGCTCTACCGATTCAATGGGAGTTCTACCGAATACCGAATAGATATTGTTTACTTTAAAAACCTAGCGACACTTTCGCTGGGCGGCCATTTTCTAATGCCCATCTGTCAGCATCCTTTCTATTTTCAACCCCCTCGGGTGCCTTTGACAATTAGATGCAATTACTTTCATAAATTTTCGTTATCGAATGTTTCGCATTTGATGATGTTGATGATTACAGCAAGGGAGTTTCCGGCCCTTTTGGCAGAACATCGCGATAAGGACGCTAGAGCCTTCCCCGGGGAGTCTTTTTCGGAAGCCCTGATGAATTTGCAGCAATTGTTAGAGTATTATCCTGTCATCGATAAAGAGTTTCCCTTTCTGGATGGGGCGGCGTCTCATTTACTATGCAAACACAGATCCCAAGAGGGGGATGGTTTCGGAAAGCGCATTTTGATTTTCCCCGGGTGCCAAGTGGCAAGTGCCAGGCCAGGCCAAGCCAATGACCCCTCGGGTGGCAGACGCACCCCAAAATCATCAAGGGTACGAGTCAGACGGCGGGGCAAACAATAATTTGGCCAATGGCTCGATGGATGTTTTTGTTAACTAAATTAAGCACAAAACATGTGAAAGTTTGTTGCAATGGTGTCTGTTGTTTCTCGTATTTTACATGTTGTGTAGCCTAATTGTGTTCGTGTTGTTTCTGTTTGCTTGGTTTTTGAAATTGCAGCTTACCCTAACTGGCATAAGGCGCCTCAAGGAATTGGCAGTGCTCTGAAATAGATAGAGAGAGAGAGAGAAAGAAAGAAAAAGAGAAAGAGAGAACCGCTGGCAGTTCAAACTTGTTGTGTTTTCTTTCGAATGGTAGCCAAAAATTGTACTAATTTCCTAGACCAAAACAACTACAAAACGAGATCAGGGGATTTTCTGGGGCGTGGCACTTGAGGAGATTCAATTTCCATCATCGTCTAATGGAGCCATTAAAACTAATTAGCCAAGAGAGCGAGCCAAGCTTCGTGGTATGGAATAGGGACTGAAATCGGAGCAGGAGCTGGGGGTCTGCAGCAATGCTGGTTTCCTTCTGAGCGAGTGCATGTTGTATAAATAAATTTAATTGGTACAAATTATATATGCATATGTGTGTCTCTTGTATCATTGTTCTTTCTTTTTTGGATAATTGCAGCGGCAGCAGAAACAGAAAACAGAAGCGAAAGCGGTCTCTCAACCCCTGGGGGACTTGAGACTCGAACAGCATTTCTCTTTTAATTGGTACAGTACAGGGAAATAGTGGAAAAGGGGGTCCAAAAGGGGGGGACTACTGGCATCACTCCGAGGCCGTTTCTCGCCCACGCCACGGATCACATAGCTCGTCCGTCTATGAGCATGTGGACGTGGATCCATTAAGGTCACTCGTGGCTCATTCATCGCCTCGTCTGAAACGGAGCTCGTCGCATATCAAATAACGCGCCTTGGCATCGCATTGTAATCTTAAATTAAATTTAATTGAATTCGATGATGCTGCGAGCTGCGAGTGTTCGTGCCCTCTGTAGTGCACTGTACAGTGAGCGTTCCTAGACGACAACAGCCTCCCTCGTTGCATCAGTCAAAGGTTAAAAATTTAAATTAATAAAACGGAGAAGACGTTGGACGCACGACAGGAAGTGGGGGTCAGTCGCAGGAGGTCAGCTCATTCCCCATTCCCCATTTCTCGTTCCTCGAGCCCGCACATGAACGTGCATATATCTATATAGACATATGCATGTATGGAAATGATTTCGGCTGAATTTTCACTCAAAGCGATTAAAATCGCTTGGCTGTGTTTCTCTCAATGAGCTCTATATATAAACCGAGTAAATTGCCGGCTGGCATCCGCTCGAAAACTCCCTGCTGATCGCCAGTGATCTGCCAAGCAAAACCACAAGCCGTAAGCCGCAAAAGCCAAGATAGGTCTAACCTATATTTATCTAACTTATCAGCATAAAATGAGGAGTGCAGGCTTACTGAAGAATGGAAAGCAAAGCCAGGGGATTAAGATACACCAAGTTTTTACGTTTAAAATGTCTTTACAATAGGGAAATATTGGCAAACGATTCAAAGATAAAATGGAATGAAAAGCAAGAAAATACACTTAATCACTTTAGCTGAATAAATAAGACATAACTAAGAATTTGATATGCTGTGTGTTGGCCTTTATCCTACCCTTTAATGGCAGAAAATTTACATAAGTGACCAAAGTATACTTCCCGCCCCTACTATTTGATGACGAACAAACCGAATCACCCCCATTTAATACAAGGCCGGAAACTCTATCCACTGAAAGTGGCAAACCTCTGGGCGAAGTTACCATACCCCAAATGCAAGGGTGCAAATGAGCAAGCCGAAACCCCCTCCTTCCCGTTTTTATTTTCGCTGTACGCTCTGTTTGCTATATCGCGACTCGAAAAGGTTGTGTTCGGATGTTTGGATGCAAGTACTTCCCTGAGACTCTGAGGCATACAGGCACCGGCTGCAACAATTACAGCCCACTGTCCCCCTCTTTCTTGCCTTTTGTCGCACGCTTTCTTTTTTTCTTTCACGGAATACTCTTTACCTCTTTGCTCAGCTGACAAGTATTTTGGGAATTAAACAGAGTAGAACTTACAGCAGGGGAGCGTATTTAAAAAGGTTTTAAAAGGGTTCTAAAGGAGTAATAAGAAATTAATATGATCTCAAATACAACATTTACGGTAAACCTCTTTAAAGGGAAGATACCAAGTGTTAAGGTTATACTTTTTTACAAAGTTTCAAACGTATCTTAACGATTTGTAATAATTATTACGATGTTAAAATATATCTTCTAAAATGGGAGATGTTTTCTCATATAAAATATATTTAATTTACATTCTCTTCTTTGAAACTTATTGAAATAGATAGTTTTTTGATTTAAAATTGCCTTTCTAATTAGTTTTAATTTTCCATTATCGATACGGATATTGCCTTAAAGGTGGGTACGTTCCATGACCTGGCCCTCATAAATCAATAGTTTTATCTCATGGTTTTGATCGCTGTCCCCCTGGCGTAAAATTCGTTAACCCTTTGGACAGCAGAAGCCGCCGCCGCTGCCTCTGTGTGCAGTACACATGTTCTTGTTATTTCAGCCGCGTACCTTTGTTGGCTTCTGACTTTTTTACATTTTAATGTGTTTTTCTATTTGCGTTTTTTGTTGTTGTTTTCATTTTATTTTTTTTATTTTGTTAGACTGTGTGTGTTGGCGTGTGAAGGTGTAAAAAGGCAAAACTAAATATAAAACTGTTATGCTCAGTGGACGTCAACGGCCGCTGACTTTTGCTTAATTTATGTGGCTTTTCATTTTTACATAACTTTGCAGACTCTGCCATGCATACGAAATGTGAAGTTTAGCAGCGACCGTTAGTTTTGTGCTGGCGGACCTTCCGGCAGGAACCTGGATTTCCTGCAGCATCATCGATTTTTCGCAGCACCAACAACAAGTGAGCCGTCTAAAGGTCAAGGACGATGCTGCCAAAGCCTCGACGACTACCTGTGCCCAAATGCGGAATGCGGGTGCCTCAGCCCGCGTCCCTCTTGCGCAGGCTCCTTTTCTGTCAAGGCTTTTCCTTTCAAGGCCAGCGAATGGTGGGGCGGGCTACAATTGAACTTTGGTAACTGGAACTAATAGTTGGCAAGGGACAGAATTGGACACGAAGGCTACCGGAAACCATCAGCTAGATTTAGCCTTCCTTTTTTTTAGCGAGATTTTCTGGTTTGGTTTGAATCCTTTTTATTAATAAAATGGATCAAGGCACTATATTGTTTAATTATTAATAAATCTCCGCTTAATTTTTATAAGGGCCTTGAATGAACTTATTTTTACTAACTAAAAAGCTGTCTCTATTCTACATTAAATTAATGTCAATACTAAAATGTGACATCAACAAGAACTCAGAGAACGGAATGCTTTGACTCCTCAATGGAGAATTAACTATAAAATTCAAAATAGCATGGAATCATTTTTTAGCTTACTTTAATTTCCATATAATCAAAAAATTCCAGCTAACGAGTATAAATACCCCAAGATACTTAGAATTACGGCTTAGGCAGGATCAACTGTACTGACGGATGAGCAGGGACGTAGGGGCACGGGGGCTTGGGGGATTCAGCCTCAGGCCCAGTCAGTGCTGTATTTACTTTAACTGTTTCTGCTGCTACCACTACAACTGTTTTCTTTCGCCACCTCTTTCCTCGCCCCCTCCTCCTTTACTGTTCTTCCACTGACTCACCTGAGAGAGTTCCGAGTCATCGCGCAATTTGTCCGCCAGGTCGGCGGCGGCAGCTGCGCTCGCGGCGCAAACCAGCGCCAGCAGCAGCGCTTTCAGCATGGCGAACAACAACAACAACGACTGTGGGTGCACCAACAACACTTGTTTTTTAGTTGATTTTTTTTTAAGCTCTGCTGCAGCGACGTCGGCAGTGTATTTGTTATTGCAGGGTGGCGGTCGGGCGTGCGTGTCTGTGAGTGCCGCTGCTGCTTCTACGATTAAGATCTGCAATTTAGATGCAAACGTTAGCCGACAGCCGAAAATCTTCCACGGAAAGAAAATATTTATTAATTCACAGATAGCGTAGAAATTTGCGGTTCTGCTTGTTTTTTCCCCTCGCACACAGGGCCTTATACCGTTATGTCACATATAAGAATAACAAGCACAAACGGACCACCGAGGAATCGGAATCGGAATCGCAGTGGAAGGCGCACAGCACAACAAACAGAAGCCAAGCTGCGCTTATTGTGTATTATTTTTTCTCTTTAATTATTATGCGCATCCCCCCATTTCGTTGCTGCGGCACTTTTCTTCTTTTTTCTGTTTTATGCTTTTTTGCGGGTGCTTCGGATTGCGGTCTTTCTTCTGCGTAATTCTCGGAAGAGCGTTCTTGGAAATGGGCTTAACGACCGCGACCAGAATTATGCAATGTTCGCCGAAAGCCAAAGCAGTTTGTTCTCTATTTATTGCACACAAGCGAACGGAACGAATCGCGGGGTAAATCAATAAAGAAACGCTGGCTTGCACCAATTTTAGAGTTATTCGTTATGCACAGCATATAGATTTTCTGCGAGGGGGAGCCAGCGGCAGTGGTACACACCAGTCGGAGGAATTGTAACGTGCGCCACGCTCGAGTGTTTTTTTCGAATTGAGCCAAGAAACAGGTTTCTAAGCCCGAGCGTTTGAATACACAACTGCCGGTGGCGGGGGTGCTGGAAAACATTCGATGGTCCTATCGATTGGTATCGATGGTTTCGGGCTTGGTCGACTATCGATTAAGCTTGTTTAATACAGATGTTATTTTTTGATAGTTCTGTATACATTATATTCCCAAAATAATTTAGTTAATATATTTATTTAAATTAAGTTTGTTAATATATAAGGCAACAAAAGTTCACTTGAATACGTGTTTAAGGATCGATAGTATCGCAAAAAACAACGCAGTGGGACCGTAGTGAGCGAGTGAATTTTGACTCAGTGCTGTATCTTTTCTAGCTATTTTGAGCTAGATAGCATATTTTTAAAAGCCGAATATTGTATACTCTTGCAATTAAATAAGGTGCAGAATTTTAGATCAATCATAAACAAAGAAAATGCCCTCATTTTTAGGCACAGTAGTGCTAGTTTTTTGGCAAAATCAGCATAAATAAGATTTTTTTTTTTAATGTTGACAATTTTAATGATATATTTTTAGCTATTTTTTTTTAGCAGATATGGATGGAACGACTCAGCTGTTAGTTCTGATCAGGAATACATATAATTTATTGGCTTGCAAATCATAATGCCTTCCATGTGCGAACAATATTTATAAAAATCAAGGCATATATGAAACAAAAGTTAAGATTAAATTAAGTTAAGACCTTTTAATACTCCTATTTAATGACAAATAACTTAATTACAATTTCATGAAACGATTCAGCCAACATGGCTTGCCAGTTCCCTTTTAATTCGTAGTTCCAAAAATAACCATTAAACCTAAAATGATTCAGTAAACAAAGCAAATAAAACTTCTGTTCATTTTAATGACGCTTTTGTTAGCCTGAGTGCAGAGCTAACACGGTCTGTACCAACAAATGAATGTAGTCAATATTTGGATACGCAGAATTTTAAAAATATCCATATGTAGTTGTGGATTACATGCATGTAAGACATGTCTTAAAACTTAGGCCCCATTTACACTAGGCTGCGTTTTGCGTTATTGCATTTCAGAGCAAACGTAAGTTTTTTTACATAGGTTTTTTAGGGGCCTAGAGGTGGGAAAAAGTTGCGTCTACGTTGCGTTCAAGTTACGTTTGTTACGATAACACCTGTTTTTTCGATAACAACAACTTTATTTTCGGACTATCGTACAAGTTTCACCACCAAATCACCAATTAATAATTATTTATTTAATGGTTCCAGCTAGAAAATGTAGGCTTAACGCGTGCCCAATGCGTTTAGAATTTGGTTTGTATTTCCTATCCAAGTTAATGTCTTCAAATTCAACGGATTCCGTGATCCACTCTTTGGTAAGGAAAAAAAAATAAATTCCGTCTTTGTATTCAAAAAAATCGATTTCCATATATGCATTTCTGATTACTCACTCTCTCCCGCAGCATAGTCTGAGGTCACTTCAAAAATGCTTTGCGCGGTGAAAGAAAAGGGTCAACAAGTATTAGGTTGAATCTAGAATTATGCAAAAATATTCATAGCTGTTGCATAATCAGAGGTCAGAATGGCTTTGAGTTGTATTCGCTTACATTGTTAATTTCTTGAATAAAATCTGGAGCAAGTTTCCAATTCGATTATTGGGCAATTTGTGAGAACGGGTAAATATTAATTTCAGGTAATTTAATTACTTTTATTAATATGCAAAATTGCAATTCCATTGTTAAAAAAAATAGCAGTGTGGAGGTGCGATCCGTTAAGTCTAAACCTCTTAATAACCAATAATGAATTTCATTAGAGACCATAGCACGAACCCAGCAATGAACACGAGCACGGTCATGACACAATAGTGTAATAACTTCAACCTATTGAAAAAAGGCAAGATTAAAAATGGTAGTACTGAAATATTTTTAACACAACTCACCGCTTCAGCAGTCGTTGTCCAGTCTCAATGGATTCCTGGGTTGGAGGCTCTTTTCCCAAGTAAAGTCGCATTCCAAACAGGGCAGTTTCGAAATATTCCTTCCAGTCCAGAGCCTCCATGTCGAAGTTGTACATTTGTCGCTCTTCAATGGACATAATCGACCTTAGTTTATCAACGCTATTTGTCTCGAATTTCCAACTGTTAAACAAAAAGTACTCAATAGCTGCCATATTAACGTGTATTTTTCTATAGAGATCAACCAGTCGCGGCTTCTTTCCCGAAAAACGCAGCATCAGATCGAAAATATATGCGGGTAGTGTGTGATAAAAAAAGGCGAGTAATGGAAACAGCCAAGGCTTGGAGACCGAATTTATAAATGGATACCAGATCATCTTATTTATCGGAAACTTCTCCCGATGGCTCAAGCCGAACTTTATGAAGTCCGTTACTGCAAGCAAGTTTGAATTTTTCGGAGCCAGTGTGTATATGGGTGGTTGGTCCTTCGGATCTCGTTCAGTGTCCTTTTTTCCAGTTTGCCATATGGTGGCCAAGGCCATATTGGCGCAATAATCCACTGGAACAAAGCTGTAATCAACCTTCGGGTTAAAACCGACCAGACGTATAACTCCATGGGCTGCTCCGTATATAAGAGAAATCGGTCCATAGAGATTATCAATCCATCCGCAAACCGGTTCTTTGTGGCTCGCAATAACTTATTAAAAATGGCAATTCAATTAATTACCAAAATTTGAAAATATACAAAGAAAACACTTACTTATTGCCGGTCGAAACACACTCACCGGGAGTTCACCTGTTTCTCTAAGGATCACATCCTCAGCCAGGGCTTTCGAGTACGTGTAGGTATTGGGGAAAGATCCAACGAGTACAGAGGACATATTGTCTATCATTTTGGGTCCCACTATCTCAGTCATGGCCAAAATCTTCTCGGAATCGAGGTTCAAAAGTTCGGGATAGAACTTCTCTTTGATATGAAAGACGGTACAGTTGGAAAACGCGGAGGAGATGTGGAGGAAGGCCTCGAGGTGTTTTATTTCCTTAGCTAGTTGGAGCATCAGCTTCGTGGCTCGCGTGTTGATGGTGAGAGCTTTGTGAAGAGGCTCATTGAACCTCACCGTGGCAGCACCGTGGATGAAGATCTGCACCTCGGATGCCAGGAGCTGGCGATCCTTAAAGCTGATGCCCAAATCGTGCTCGAGGCAATCGCCAGCGATGGTAGAGACTCGCTGAAGGGCCTGGGGCTTCGACTTGAGCAGGACTTCGAAGAGCTAAAAGCGACATTTGCACTATATATTTATCTCAATAAAACTGTTATTAGGTCTCACTGGATCCTCTTGCCAAGTGTGAACTCGTGTCTGAATATCCTGATTTCGTTTGGGTCTGACCATGGCGTATATGCGTTTCACATCCGTAGCTCGCAAAAGCTTTTCAATTATCACTAAAGAGCAGTATAATTGTGATTCCCAAA
>JAEIHY010020194.1:0-11789 GCA_018904565.1 Drosophila tsacasi | reverse complement strand
CGAGTTGGATGTGCAGGGGCTGCGGCAGGGTCTCAACGAGGCCTATGCCATCGTAGCCGAGTGCCGTGGCAAGCTGGAGATCTACAGGAAGCCAGAGTGAGCTAAAAAATTCTAATCAATGCATAGAGTTGTTGTTTCATTTCTTTTTTCCCTTAGTATTACCCGCCTGATGAACTCCAGCTCCTACGATCCCGCTGGCCGCCGCATGCTGGCCCGCCTCCAGAGCTATGTGGCTGCCAATGAGGCACAGCTGGTGCTCTTCCAGCAGCACATCGATGTGCAGTGGGAGCAGTTCCAGGACGTTGTCCGGCGCAACTCCAAGTCGCGCCTACATATGCCCTGCCTGGAGGGCATTTACCAGCGCCTGACCAAGCTGCAGAATCACGCCTCCGATCAGAGGATCCTGCAGAACAGGATTAAGGCCAAGCTCAAGGAGCGCGGACTGCTGCAGGTCGCCCTGCTCGACCAGGAGAAGAGTCGCACGCGCACCATGGAAGCGTGAGTGCTGCAAATTCCATTTATTTCACTCGGTTAACTCCTCTTTGTTTGCTTTCAGCGTGGACACTCTCACCGAATCCATTCTATCGATGACCCTGAGCCAGGCCGTGGACTCCAATGCCAGCAAACTGACACAGGAAAAGTTGGACAAGATACGCAGAGTGGTCCAGGCGCAGAAAATCAATATCATATGTCCGCAGCGACCGGATCGCGTGGGCCTCAAGTCGGAGGTTATTTTGGAGACGAAACGCAGGGTGGAGCTGATCAGAAAGGCGGAGGCCAAGCCAACGACGGCCAACAAGTACACCCAAGCAGCAGCGACAGTCCCGCCTGCCGCGCCTGCACCAACTCCTGCAGCAGCAGCAGCTTCGCAACTGCCAAAACCGATGCCATCTAAGCCGACAGTGCTGGATAAGCCAGGCTTTCACTCGATGGCTCCCAATCCGAACGCCACTGCCTTTGCCTTCAGTCAGAGCAGTCCCTTTGCCAAAACATCTACGGTGACAACGACGACAAATACTGTGACGCCCGGTGAAGCTGCCAAGCCAGGAACGACGTCCATCTTCGGCGGCCTGGGCTCCAGCTTTAGTTTCGGTGGCGGAGCGAAGACATCGCTCTCCTTTGGCGGGGAAGGCGTGACACCAGCCGCAGCACCAAAACCAGCAGCAGCAGCAGCAGCGATTGATGCAAATCCAGTGACTAAAACAAACCCATTGCCGGGGTTGGGAAAGGATCAACAGCCGGCCCCAGCAGAGCTCGCCAAGCCGAAAGAACCATCTGCGGCAGCAGCGGCTACCTCTGCCCCCGAGCCAGCGCCAAATCTCAAGGCCTTTGGCTTCAAGGGAGCCGGTGGTGCTTTGGGCGGCGGTGCTTCCCCTTCCACAGCCTTTAGCTTCGGTGGTCTGGGCTCATCGCTGGGCTTTGGTGCATCTTCCGCCCCGAAGTCGGATGCTTCTCCGGTTGCAGTTACAGCGTCAACGCCAGCTGCTCCGTTCGGTTTGTTCGCTGCAAAGCCCACTGCCAGTGAGACCACAATGGTCAGTGGTAAGCCAAATCCCGCTGCAGGAGCCCCTACTCCTGCTCCAGCCACCACGGGTAGCGGCGTGACCAGCTCTTCGGATCCCACTGGAGGTCTCTTTGGCTCTGTTAACATTTGCAAGCCAAACACTAAGGAAACAGCAACGGGTTAGTTCTTGTAATCACATTTTCCCGCCGCTTATCTAAGAGTAGATTTCTCTCTTGCAGACTCCAGCCAAAAGCCAGCAAGTCTCTTTGGTGGTTCATCTACTGGCAGTATCTTTGGCGGCGGAACTGCCGACGCCTCGAAGGGAGTCTTTGGCGGCGGAACTGCTGAAGCCTCAAAGGGACTCTTTGCCAGCATTACACCAGTGTCCACGGGAGCAGTGGCGCCCAATAAAGCTGATCCCAGCACAACAGCCGCACCAGTTAAGACCGCTGACCCTTTGGCTGTGCCAGCAACAGCAACTGTGACTTCGACCGCCCCCGCTGCTGCAACGGCGGCCCCCGCAGCAGCTCCCACAGCCCCCGCAGCAGCTCCCACAGCCCCCGCAGCAGCTCCTACAGCCCCCGCAGCGGTTTCATCAACTTCTCCAACTGCTGCTACTCCAGTGCCAGGAAGCACATTCTCCTTCTCGAGTGCCTTCAGTAGCCTGAGCGCAGGAGCCACATTATCGCCGGCCAGCTCCGCAGCATCGATAACGAGCAACACGTCTTCTTCGGTCTTTGGAGGTGGCTTTGCAGCAGCCACAACAGTTACGGCCGGCAGCCCTTTCCAGGTGCCGACGACGGCCACAAGCAGTGCTCCTGCTTCCACACCCGCTGCCGGAACGGCACCCGCACCCACTGGAAATATCTTTGGCAATGTCCCCAAGCCGGAGGTAAGCGTTTTTGGAGCTGCTCCTGTCATGCCTGCCACGCCTGCTGCGGCAGCGTCGCTGCCACCAACGGGCCTCTTTGCCTCGGCGGCCATCAGCAATCCGGCGCCATTCGGCAGTCCTTCAGCTGGAGCATCTGCTTCCGGCGGCAACATCTTTGGTCAGGCCCTAAAGCCGAGTGGCTTTGGCCAGGCGCCCGCGCCCGCCGCCGCTGCTGCCGGCGGTGGAGGCTCCATTTTCGGCGGAGCAGGCAGTTCGCCGTTTGGTTCGAGCTCCATTTTCGGTGGCAGTAATCCACAGAGTCCCGTTAATGCTCCCGCTCCCGGAGCAGGAGCTTCGATCTTTGGTCAAAGTGTCTTTGGGCAGTCGTCGCAGGCAGCGTCCCCGGCATCTGGTGGCAATTTGTTCTCCAATCCCGTTGGCTCACCGCAGCAGCCGCAACCGTCTGCTTTCGGCGGCGGCGGCGGTGGAGGCTCAATCTTTGGCTCCCCGGCACCCGCGACAGGAGCGGCAGCTTCGGGAGGATCGATTTTTGGTAGCAGCACCACTGGCACCGGTGGCTTTGGCTCCTTCACGCAGTCTTCGCCTGCCTCGGGGGGCTTTGGATTTGGCCAAGGCGCTGCCGCTGGTTCAGTGGCCCAGACCGGCTTTGGAAGTCCGCAATCGCCGCCACAGCAGCCGGCGGCTCCAGGTGGCTTTGGAGCCAAGCCAGTGTTTGGCGGATCGCCGGCCTTCGGAGCAGGTCCCACCTTTGGCGGTGCTCCCACTTTCGGCAGTCCTAAGGGATTCGGTGGCTTTGGTGCTGCCAGTGCTAATCCCGTAGCCTCACCGCCTGCCTTCGGGGCAGCGCCGAAGCCCACCGAGGGCAATATCTTTGAGACACTGGGCGGCCAGGATTCGGGTCTTTCCTTTGGAAATCTAGCTCAGACGGGAAACTCGAATGCCCAGAAGCCGGCCTTTGGAGGGTAAGTAGAACGTTTTTTCTTAACTCTGCCGTTCGTAGTCACGTTCGTTGTCATTCCAGGTCCAGCTTTATGAACTATCGTTGAGCCAATGACTCTGCTGTGTGAAATGCCTAACATTTGTTTGTCCTGTTCTACGATTCTATAAGTTTACCACTTAAAGTTCTATTACATTGTAAAATTAAATTAAACGATTAAGCACAAATTTCATTGTTTTTTTTTATAAGTTGTACTACCCCGTTTCATTATATATTGAATATTTATTGAAGGTCTTTTGAGTGCAGAATATTTATCCGAAACGATGTAACTCAGCGTTTTTAAACAAAATGTATTTATAAAAACTTTAAGCTGGAAAATATCTGAAAAAATATCAAGTCTGTAGGATTTCTAGAGCTTACTGACCCGTAGTTCCTGTGCACCATGAGCGGGAATTATTAAAACCATAGCTACGAGGGCTATGTTAAAAGCATACATACATATGTAGGATTTCTACAGCTTACTGACCCGTAATTCCTGTGCACCATGAGCGTGAATTACAAAAACCATAGCTACGAGGGCTATGTAATAAGTAACTTTCCCACTGCGATAGCTTCGCAAGGAGAGGTGCTACGCATCTTTTGATAGCACCGTCGTGGAGCTTAGTCCTCTCACTCTCTATACGTGCCATGTTTATGTTTCTGCGTCGCTCAGTGCCGGCTTCGAAATAAATCTTCCGATCGCTCCCGCCGCCAAGTGTGAAATCGATGAAACCTGTGAACATTTAACGGGGAAAACTGCATTTCTGTTCAATAAGTCCGTTTGTGGTGTAGAGAATTTAACAAAGGCCGAAAAGACGTTCAGGATCACGTCAGCAGTGACGCAGAAGTGAAACAGCTACCTTAACTGGCTGGCGGTGGAGTTCTTCGAGTCGGGCTACCAAAAGTTATGAGGCTCATGAAATTTATTGACAGAGAAGGTGATTATGTCGAAAAATTGATAATGAATAGACTTTTTCAATGATATATAATAATACATTAATAAACCATGTTGTACTGTCGAAAAAGGGAAAGTTACTTTTTACATAGCCTTCGGTATGTAGGATTTCTACAGCTTACTGACCCGTAATTCCTGTGCACCATGAGCGTGAATTACAAAAACCATAGCTATATATATTCAACATTCGTAATGATTTTAAACTAAATGACCGAGTCCATTAAATTCGGCGAATTCCCTGGTATAATAAGCCGAATTTGTGTATGCTGAGGTCTGACACTACACTCGGCAAAGTGCTGATAACAAGCTTCTAGTACATTCTTTGTTCATCGCATTCCCCCGCCGGTTGATTCAGTTACTTCCATTATTCCATACGATGCAGATGTTATTATGGACTGCATTGATCTCCGTGCTCATCATTCCAAGGAGCGCCGCTCGAATGCTGGTGGACCAATGCGGAACTTCTATAGTTGGTCCAAAGATTATGAATGGCGAAGATGCTGAAAAAGAGGCTGCTGCTTGGATGGCAGCCATACGTAATGAGGAGAAATTTCAATGCGGCGGCACTGTGATCCACAGACGTAAGTATTTGAAAATTTCCAAAGAAACCGAAGTTTGTGTAGATAAGAAAATGAATTGGATTTTCTCTTCATTTTCAGGCTTCGTGTTGACCGCTGCTCATTGCATCGAGGGTCAAAACAAGTTGTGAGCATACATAAAGCATACTACATATTTTAAAAATGTATAATAATCGCACTGTTTGCAGATTCGTGATGCTGGGAGCTTATAACAAATCGAGAATAGCCGAAGAGTACAATGTCAGCCTGGCTTTGCCGCATCGTTTATACGACAGAAACAGAAACATGGATCATGATATTGGTCTGCTTAAACTATCGAAGAGTATTCAATTTGGTCGTGAGTATTGAGTGCGAGTATTGAGTGCCCCTGCTCGCTCATTTAGTTTTTCTCTCCGCAGTGATTGTCTATCCGATTTGCATTGTCCTGAATCCTTCGATGAAGAGCAGAGTGGAGAACATGAACGCCTTCGAGGCGTATGGTTGGGGAACAACGAGAACGAAGCTCCATAGCGAAATCCTTCAGAAAATCACACTCTATCGCTTTAATCGCAGTCAATGCAATCAGTTCCTTGACGAAAATCCACTTACCTCAAACCAGCTGTGTGTTGGATCTTGGGATGGAGATACCTGCAGGGGCGATTCTGGCGGTCCCCTGACAAACAAGTTCCTTGTAAGGGGTCAAGAACTGCAGATACAGTTGGGTATTGTTAGCTTTGGCAGACGTAGATGCGATGGAGTAGGCATCTACACCGATGTCTCAAGCTATGCTAACTGGATTGAGTGGAATGTTAATAAATATCAATGGTATACCCCTGGATATAAGATGCCAGAATTGCCAGGGAATGTTCAGACTTCACAGACTGCTCCTGGTTCTCAGTATCGTCCACCCCCTGGATTTAGCACGAATCCGCCATCGCTTATTGGAGGTTCACAGAATCGTCGTCCTCAAGGATTTCCAACACCCGGACGGGAAATGTTTTTGTACGACCAATGCGGTGGCGATGATATATCAATGAGCCTGCTGGTAAAAATCTATGGAGACGAATTCGAGGGAAAAGGCGTGATGATCACAAACCGTATGTCATTTCACATATCCCTGGGTGCTTTATAATTTGATCTTCTATCTTCAATATGATTTCCAGGTTATGTCCTGACAAATGCCAAAGGCTTGCCCTCAGATCCGGCCACTTTGTAAGGTTTTTTGTAAAAATCTTATATAGAACATAATAATATATTGTTTTATAGGGAGGTCCTAACAATTGATGACAATTTCTTTGACGAATTGAAAGTGACATCAATCATTAAGCATCCAGACTTTTCCGGCGATTTCCACCATGATATAGCCCTGCTTAAGCTAACCAAACCGGCCTCGCTTTCAGGTAACTTTTGCCACTTTCCTGTTAAGATATTAAAGATATTACCGCTAATCTGGCTAACCCTTACAGGAAACAGGAAACCAATATGTATGCTTCTGCAGGCTAGGAATATTCAGCCAACCGCACGCTTTCCAATGGAAATACATACTGTCGATTCCGGTGAGTGTTCCGACAGAATCAACCGTGAAATAGGACGGGAACAACTATGCATCGAAGTGCCTGAAGGGACGAAGAAATATGGCTATACTGGCGACATAGTAGGGGTAAAGATTGTACATAAGGGCAACAATCTGCACATTCTATTCGGAATCGTGAGTTATTCATCGAACGGCCTGATCATACTCACAAATGTCATGAAGTACACGAATTGGATTGCTGGCATAGTAAGGACCTATTGAAATTATACAGTTTAGGCATAAACCAGCGACAAAGCCAACCCCCTAGACACAACAAGTAGCTTTTGGCGTATATAATGTCCTTAACTTTATTTATACGTACTTAATGCGAATATTTAATTTGATTAAATACAGTGACTATGTTTCTTTGCACATTTAAAGTAAGACAATGCGAAAACATTTTGAATGCACGTACCTAATTGCAGTTGTGATTTGTGTTGCTGATTTATTCGTTTTTGTAGTCTATGCAAAATATTTACAATTCACTAAGTTGTAGAATCATGCGTTGTTGTGTGTTTTGTGGTGTAAAGCTGGCGCACCTGGAAAAGCCACCGGGAAGGCCATCGCCACTGCATTCCCGAGCTGCTTTATGGCAAAATCGAAACTAAGGGGGGAGAAATGGAGAGCACAGGAGAGGGAAAAGTGCACAGAGACGGGGATCAGCTCAAAGATCTATCCAAAATGTTTGACAACTTTTAGAACTTGAAGTTACAAATATATGTTACACTTTCGGCTTAAAAGATACGGGGATTATACGAGAGTATGAAAAAAATAAAGTTTTATATTAAGTACAACTGCTTCCGAGTCCGAAATAAAGTCAAACTCGCAACGGATGGACAACGAACGGACGGAGTACAGATGGTAGAGCTTAAAACGAACTTTAAATAAACAGATTGTGTGCCTTAGTGCTTCGGATCCTTGTTGTAATCCACGTAGACGCGCACCACCTCGCCGGAGTACTTGCGCTGCGAGGGCATGAAGTAGAAGTCGGGCGTGTCGGAGCCGCCGTTCTGGCGCGGATCATCCCGCGACCGATCGTAGCCAGAGTCACGATCCCGATCCTGGCGATGGCGACGCTCCTCCTCGCGTTCACGCTCACGCTCCCGCTCCCTGTCCCGGCTGCCCTGCCTAGCGGCCCGCCTGTCGTGGGTATAATAGCCCGATGGCTGCATGCTGGCCGGGCTCTGTTGGTAATGATGCGCCTGCCGGGGCAGCGAGTAAGCTCGCTCCGCGTACGAGCTGCGCGAGTAGGGTGCTCCTCCGGCGCTGCTCTCCTGGGTGACGGCGGCGGAACGTCCGTTGGAGCGACTGCCATTGCCGTTGCCGGTGCCCTTGCCCTGGCCCTGGCCATTGGGACTCTCGTAATACATCTGGGACTTGCTTGTGGGCGAGTGGGACATGGGCAGCGTGGTCTGCTGGCTGCTCGTGGTGGACTGATGGCGGTGACGGGCCTTCTCCTTGGCCGTCGTACTGTTGGTCATGTGCTTCTCCTCCGTTTCGCCGTAGGGATCAAAGGCATAGTTCGTGTTCGAGGCGAATTCCTTCCAGGGCGAGTTCTGGATAAGTTTCTCCTGCAAGCACAACAAGAGATGTCGGCATGAAATTATGGCGGAATATCGTTGGACTCTAGCCCAAGGTGCGCGCTCAACCAGTCAGCATTTGGTGGGGGTGTCTTAAGGGGTTTGGATTTCACCAAATACTATGCAGATCGATTATGTACTACACAGAAAAAATGTATTCGTCGCAAAATACAAATTTTTAGTTATTAGAATTCAATAAAACACTATCTAAAAGTATGTAATTGTAGTTTGCAAATTTGTTATCATACTTTTAAACATTCTTTTAAGGGATTTCAAGTCTCTGGTGATTTATATATATTTCTAATAGCAAATCGATTGCATTTTTTCTGTGTACAACTGCTCTGGAAATGTGTCTTGTGCCTGCGTTTAAGCCGAATCACTTTACATTCCTAACCAAGCCAAGATATCGGGATAGGCTAGATTCAGTAAGAAGACTATTAATAGTTGTGGTAGAGTTAGGAAGACAGCTGGATATATTTAAGTTTAAGAGCACTACTCAAAGGGTTCGTGGGTTCGTATTGCCCAGTGGTTTGAAGAGGTATTAGCATAAAGCAAATGCTGACTGGCCAGGAGAACCCGATCACACAAATTAAACGAAAAATGCGAATGTGGATTAGGACGCACTGGAGGAAGCACAGTAAGATATTGTTAAGGAGACAGAAAGAGAGCAGAGAGAAGTGGAGGAGGATAACAGAGATCACCGTACAGAGTGGCGAGGTGGGTGGACTTGTAATTATTATTATTATTTTTGTTTTTTTGTTAGGTGACGAGGTGTTAATACAACAAACAGAAACCACAAGAAAATATAAAGATTTGAATTACCCATTTAGTTATAGAATTTTGATAAACGCACGCGGCACACACGCAGATACAGATACAGATTCAGATACAGTACATAATCGAGAGGTTTCCGGCAATATTAAACTAACTAAAAGATGGCTTCAAATTAAATTGTAAATGCGCCTAAGGCAGCTGTAGCCGTGGCTCGCGTTTCAGGTGGATCGGGCAGTGGGATTTTCTATATAGTAAGTATATCTGATCTATAGATCGCTAGAGGGCTGATAGTAGCGCTGGTGCTGTCGCTGTTGGTACATGCGCCACTCTTCGGGTATCACGTAAACCAGCTTTGAACGACACAGGGTAATATATAAGGGTTAAGATTATTAAGTGAGGAATGAAACTGGCCTTGGCAACACAGAGAAATGGTGCTACTACTGCACATGTACAACATATTCCATTGGTTTTTCAGTAATACTTCATAGAATTGTTAAACACTAAATAATTGTCGCAATAAGATGATCTACTAGTAGCGTATACAAAGCACGAACTCGAACTCGTTATCAGTACCATTTCCATGAAATCCAACAAAAATATATGCATAATTATTTGATTTGCAAACATTATACATTTCTTGGTAGCATATGCCACTTTTGCGATTGTTATTGCAATTGATACGATAAGAAAAACCAATGTTGTTATTCATTTCCTCTGTGCAGGCCGACCTAGTGCTGACCCACTAGAGTCTATAAAGAGCTCACTCACCTTGGTGTTCTTGCTCTTTCGCGACGTCTTCCAAATGGTGCAGAAGGCTTGGATCAGAGCGATGAGCACCAGGGCGGCAATCAGGCCCAGAACGATATATAGCCGCGTCTCAGAGAGATCGAAGAAGGAGAGGAGTGTCTCCTTGGCATTCGGCTCGGAGGAGCTCTTGTCTGCAAAGAGGTTTGACAATTAGTAAGGTGATACTGGAAGTACTTAACGCTAAGACTTACACTCCAAGGCCTCAAAGTCCAGATACTGAGGATCCACCGTTAGTGAACCCACTCGTCCGGTGGCAATCTGATCCTTCAGGGCTGACCTAATCGCATCGGCGTTCTTTTGGGCTGCTTCCTCACCGGATTTCTCCACCGCATTGGTCTCCAAGCTGTGCTTCTTCTCCACGTCTCCCTTGTCGAACATGGCCTGAACCTTGGCGACCATGGTACTGCCCTCTCTGGAAGTAGGTAAGATAAGGTTAGTATTATTGAAAGACCTTATCAGATTCCCTCGCTTTATACTTACTTTTCGAAGCCCAATATCTCCGTTTTGTAATAACCCGCCAGGGAACCTAGAAAACCATTGAAGGAGTCCGAAATGGTGGCTGCCAGATTGTTGAACTCCACGGTTCCAGGCTTGGGAGCTTCATAGGATTCGCCCAAGTTCATAAGCTTTACGCCCACGGCGTAGACAAGACGGCTGGGAGCCGGAGTGCTTGTGCCCACGAACACGGCTTCCAGTTCTAATGAAATAATTCAAAACATTACAATTTCATCCTTAATATCATTCAGATCACCTCACCTTTGCCACACGATTTAATGCAGACACGTTGCGAGGAGACGCTGGGCACCTGCTCATGCTTGCGTATTTTCTTGTTTACCACATTGAAGGCTCCGCCCAAAACCGGGAAGAACAGGTACAGGCAGTGATCGTCCGTGAAGGATAAGTCCTGCTCATCGTTACTAACCCGCTTGCGATTGAACTCCAGAATGGTCACGCCCTTTTCGATGCGTCCGGATGCATTGTATATATCCTGGCGGTCGTCCAGCTTCGGTGGAGCATAGCCCAGCACCCAGGTGTCCATGAGGAAGGGTCTGCCGTTTCGTTTGTCCACCCAACCGATGATGGAGTCAGTCTGCGACATTCTCTGATCATCGCTGAAGCCAATGCCGGTCCATGTCTCCGTGTTGGAAGTCTCGATGTGCCAACGCATCTCATCGCCCTTGCCGACCGTTTCCCAGCTGGCGTAGTACTCGCAGGTGTGCTCCTGGGGAGAGCAATTCGACGGATACTTCCAGTGGCCATAGCAATCGTTATCTAGGACATTGGTGCTCAGATCATTACGATCGGTGCTCGTGGATGCCTTGTCTTTCTCTGTGAAAGGAGAAAACAGCGTTTAGAAATGGAAATTACTATGTTGAAGTCCTATTTGTAGCTCACCAAAGAAGTTAATCTGAGTAACTCCGCGCTGCATCTGGTGTCCATGGTACTTCAGCTCATCCGGCTGATAGAAATCCTTGACAGTCGAGGACTCCGTCTCCAGTCCGGAAGCTGGTACATGCACATAGCTGCCCGGCTCCTGGCCCTTGGCCCAAATTACATCGGTCAGGGCATCGTCCAGAGTGTGATCGGTGGGCTCATTTGCCACCAGCTTCTTCCGGAAGATGATGGTGGTCACACCGTTCTCCTCGAAGCCCGTGCCTAAAGCCAGGTTGGACTTGCCGCCGTAAAACTCATCGCTGCGCGGAGTTGATCGATCACGGGTGTAGTAATCTCCCACCCGGCTGGCCAATCCGCGAGCTGCTCCGATCACGATGTCCGTGCAGTCCATGGGGTTGAAGTCATGGCGCGGTGTGTACGCGTTCAGACGGTATTTGGGTGAGTCTGTGGATAATTTAAGGTTTAATTACTTTATACTGCCAGCTTCTAGAGGCACATGATCCTCACCTGTGCCCGCTTCACGACGCTGACGATCTGACTTGGTGCTGACCCGGTAAGAGACGCTGTGGGCCACGGAGGTAACACCCTCCTGGGCGAAATTTCCGGCTACCCTCTTGGACTTGGTGCTCTGCGCCTCTGGTTCGCTCTTTGGTTCCGGCTCGCTCTTGGGTTCCGGTTGACTTGTAGTTTCCGGTTCCGGTGTGCTGTTTGGCTCTGGTTCGCTCTTGGGTTCCGGTTCGCTCTTGGGTTCCGGTTCGCTCTTAGGTTCCGGTTCG
>JAEIHY010020193.1:0-25710 GCA_018904565.1 Drosophila tsacasi | reverse complement strand
AATTTTAAAACCTTACTGCAAGGGTATTTAAACTTCGGCTTTTGCCGAAGTTAGCTTCCTGTCTTGTTTAAATTTATTAAATCGTTCAGTGTGACGTAGGCTTGTGTCTGGCTTCCCCAGCGCATGCTCAAAAATGTATACACATTACCTTTTAGAAATTTTCTTTAGTAGCAGACAGACGTACCATCTCAGAGGAAGCAAAGAAAATTTTATTTTAAAATAGACAGTTTTTTTATACCTTTAGTTATAGTGTACATTTGTATTAATATTTGTTATTAAATATATGTCGTATGCCCTAAAACTACAAGTGAATATTATTTAATTGTAAATGCACATAGAACTTTGCACTCACCGTGTCTGCAAAATTGTATGTGTATCGATTTAGTCAAAGGATGGGAGTCTTACAAGAAAAATTAAATAAGTTGTATTGAATAAGGCTATAAGTTATCTAGGATAAGAATACAGAGTTAAAGCTTATAAGTATCTGGTTAATATGCTCTCTAAATATAAAGCTAAGTTAAGTTAGTTACACCTTATACATGTAGATATGTAAGCAATTATGTGTATACCTTCGTCTGTATAACGAAGTTATATCCTTGTCTATCTGTTAACAAACGTTGGTTTGTAAGACATGATACGTTAAGTTATTTCTTAAGAAGGATAAAAAGAACTGTGGACTGGCCTTGCAATGAGGACCAGGAAACATTTCTTTCTTATACAGACATATCTCCGTCTGAAGCGTTAGTACCGACCAACAAATTATATATAATTAAGATAGATGGGTAAATGTAGGCAAAAACATATGTATACAGGAATTATATTAACCTTTGTGTTAATATCAACGATTTCCACTAATTGCTGAAAATTGTTGTTATTTGTACATTTAAATAATACCTTGTTAAGTCTTTATATTATTTATACACATTTCTTCCAGGTTACACCACATTTGTACATATCTATTTATTATTATTAATATTTAACAATTTATTAATTCTATAGGAACGACAACGAATCTATTTATATTTTATTAACCTTTGCCTTATTAATCCCTCAATCAATGGTCCCTATTGGTTCGTTCTGATTACAGGTCCTTAAGTTAGTCCGATAGTCCATTTGATTATCCGTACATATGAATATCTTCCTATCTCCTTTGGTGGACTAGCGCTTGTTTTTAGCTTTCATTAGTAACCCATACTGTATCCTTTATGTCCATCTCTCCTCATGTGCGTCTGTTTTTCCTCCAGGGCTTATTGGCTTGGATAGTCCGTCTGTTTACCAATAAATAAGGTGATCAAAAGATCTCAACAGAAGGGAAAACAATGATTTTGAAAGAAGGGAAGAAAAGCACTCCATTATGACTTTAACATTTATTTTTACAGGAATCCTGGATATTTAATACATTTCTACATCTCTCTAATAACAAGTAATCTCTGAGATGGAGGCCAGCTTATAAAAAAGAGATTTGGTTTGTATTTGCCATGAATTATTATTATATTTTGAATAGCATATTATATCTATGGAATTGGTAAGTAATCGCAATTTGCAAAGGAATTGCTATCTTGAAAATGCGGTCGCAGGCTCCTAAACGTTACGACTCAGGATTTATTTAGCAATTTTATTTGGGGGGTCGCTTGGAGGACCACTGTATCCTCTGGGACATTCCTTCTTCGGTTCGGATTCGGATGGTAATTTAGGAAGACTGATAATATGGAAAAGAAAGAAAAGTGTCTTCGCTTTGTTACTTTTTATAAATCAATAAAATGTTGAAAATAATTAAAAACCACAAGGAATCGAAAAATATGCTATCAAAGAGATCATTTTGTATCATAAGACTTCAGTTTGTTGTATCGCTTACTTTTCTTATTAATCGGCTTTCGTAGAAGATCGAGAATTAATGTAACCAAGATAAAGTTCATTCTTGAGACTGACACTTTATAATCCCAATATTACTATTAGATCTTTGTGAAAATCATTTAGACAGAGCTAGAAATTGAGTTTCTGATATCTACATAGCAAGCATTTTGGTAGCTTCATATTTCTTTAATTCTGGTTAACAAGATCCAGATGTAATCTAAAACAAGTCACTTTATAGGGATTTAATTAATGTCTTAAATAATAATGGTCTATATTTTCTGAAGATCCATCCATAATGTCTTCACATTTTAGTTTCCAAAGTATGCATCGGATACATGACGACGAATACCCCGAGGACGCCAAAGAAGCGGACTTTAAGGGATCCATTCTTCAAAAGGAGATATCCGTGAAACCGCGGCACCAACTTTCCATACCAGATATATGCACAGATGCTGTTAAAAACAACTGCTTTCAGCCATCCAGTTTCTTGAATAGCTCGATAGCCTTTGCCTCACATGTAGTAAAGTGTAGCTCCCCAGCCTCAAGCCTTGACGAGTCGACATCTACGGCCCAGCAGGAGACCAATCCTCACATGCACATCCAGGGTCAGCACATGATGGGCCCAGTTCCCGATCTTAGTTTTTACAACGTTCCCGAGTTCATTTCGGAGCAAGAAAAGCTTATGTTTTCGGATGCCGAGAGGTTTTTAAGGTCTAAGGATAACGAAGTCTGCAGTAATGATTACAGCTATATGCACGACGAATTTGCCATGCGCAAGTATTATCATCCTTTATTTGCCCATGGAATATGCCGGTGGCCGGGCTGCGAAATAGACTTGGAAGACATTGCGTCATTTGTTAAGTAAGTCTTCCATTTTAATATATATTAAGATCTCTTATATATATATTTATTCTTAGGCATCTGAACTCTGAACACGGCTTGGATGATCGGTCAACAGCCCAAGCTCGTGTTCAAATGCAAGTGGTTTCCCAACTAGAGTCCCATCTTCAAAAAGAAAGGGATCGCTTGCAGGCTATGATGCATCACCTATATTTGTCAAAGCAACTTTTATCACCTACCAAAATGGAAAGAAAGGTACTCAGTTAACCCATACTTTTGGCATCATATTAACTTTAATGTGTATTTAAGGATGTACCGGGTAGGGAGGGAAAGTTTTGCAGAAGTCCGATCACAATAAATAGCATAGGTCGACCGATGCGCCAAACTAGTTCGCCTGGTCCCCTCAATCTCCCAATGGTTAATACAACAAACCTATGTTCCATCAAGAAGCGAAACCATGACAAAAATTCGTTTTCCATAAATGGCGGTAAGTACTGCACATTATTCGAAGCATAAATGTATCTTATGTATGTTTTCATGTCTTTAGGATTGCCCTACATGCTTGAAAGAGCTGGTCTTGATGTGCAACAGGGTATGTAATCAATATTTTGGGAAGCTTTTCTTTTGACAGACACACAACAATAAAATTGATGTTATAGAAATTCAACGGAACAGAGAATTTTACAAAAATGCTGATGTACGACCGCCCTTTACATATGCATCGCTCATAAGACAGGTAATTTCAAATTAAAAAGTACTCTCTTTGAATTATCCATTGATTAAAAAGTATCCAACCCCGTACAACGGGGTCTCTAATCTCATTTCATTTATAGTCCATCATAGATTCACCCGACAAGCAGTTAACCCTTAACGAAATCTACAACTGGTTCCAAAATACATTTTGCTATTTTCGCCGAAACGCAGCCACGTGGAAGGTAATATTTGCACATTTCAATCAAGCATGTTTTCTATAATATAACTTGAATCATAAGATTCAAGAGTGTCTGTCCGATTATTCATTTCTGATCTACAGATATCACAGCGAACCGTTTTAACTGACCTTAATTTACCTGTTACTGTTGCACGTTCTCGCTAATGAATCGCTTTAGTTAAAAAATTTTTTAACATTTCTTTAATTGGAAAATCTAACCTATAATATACACCATTAGAATGCAGTTCGGCATAATCTGTCCCTTCATAAGTGCTTTATGCGTGTTGAGAATGTGAAAGGAGCTGTTTGGACAGTTGACGAAATTGAGTTTTACAAAAGAAGACCGCAACGCACCGCTGGCATTGGTAACAACTTAGCAGGTGCTACCAATTCGCCGGACACTAACTATTTTGTAGCTATGAACATTGGGTATGTGGGCTTTAAATAGTTCAATATAAACTTTGCTCCTCCTTCCTCAAACTTTGCTCTGTTAGTCAATACACGGTATAAGCCTATATATGCATGTTTATTAAGAAGATATATAATCTGTGGTATATTGTTATACGATATGAAATTATATGGTTTTTTACAGCAGTTCTTTAGGGCTTAGCACCGATGTAAGGGCAGTATATTTTTCTGCCCGCGTAGTTGTCAGTCCGCTTATATAACAGGGTGATGTCTTATAAACGAAAAAGTGTAGGTCAACCAATCAAAATGTTGCGGAATAATATTATCGTCCCTTAAGGGAAACAGCGCAATGAAATTCCTTTATAAATGAAAATTTTTCTTCCTTTTCCGATAATGCTTTTCCCTGTTTATGACTCTTGTTGGTGCTCTTGGTTTCTCAAACACATTTTATCTAAAACCCCAACTTCAATACCTATCGAAGAACGCGATACGTACGAACCTATCTTTGCACAAGTGCTTTGTGCGTTACGAGGACGACTTTGGCTCGTTTTGGATGGTCGACGATAATGAGTTTGTTAAAAGGCGGCACTTATCAAGAGGGCGGCCACGGAAATATGAGCCTTCCTCTTCTCCGAATTCATGCCAATCTGGCAACGGTGGTGTTTCAACTGACAAGAATCCGTGCGACAATTGCCCTCAGCATTGCTCAAACATGCCCACGGGGGCTGAGAATGCTCTGGATTCGAATAATCCAAATGATATCGGGCGAATGGGTTGTCTTCCTTTCTGTGGTGGTAATGATGGTTTAAGTAAGACATCTAAGGACTATTCCAATATGGAATCGGCCCTAATCGAAGGCAACAGTCACTTAAATATGGATGAATACTCATCCTCAATGTACGAAAGTAGTGCCAATGAGCTTAATCGATAAATGAATACCTACATAGAAATATTTAGATGCATTGTCGTAATTCCTGTATCTTTTTTCAGGCCAATACGTTCGGACTCGGAAATTATACTTGTACATATGCTTTAAATACATATATCTAAGTATAGTTTCATGAATCAAAATCACAAATAAATTCAATTTTTAACTGAAAACACAACTACCCTGATGATAAATAAAACTTGCGGTTAATTAATGAAGCACTGTGTTATAGGTTTACTAATATGTTAAGAAATTCTAAAATTCAAAACTACATGTAGGAACAAGACCAGGAACAATTTCGAATATTCATAATATTCTTCTAGCAAGTACTTCGATGGATACTGAAGCTGGTAAATTTCTTACGTTATATCTTTATCTATTTAATAACATTTTTTTTTTATTCAAGATATCAGATGATATATATAATCCATAAAAAATAACACATAATGCTTACTTTTTCTAGCTGCCAAATTAGTTGTAGGAACCTATTCTTCGTGAACGCTGCTCTTCAGTCTTGGTTGCTAGGCGGTAGCAAATGGACAAATAAATTCCTTAATGTTAAAACCAAACGTATTTTGAAGTTTTTAATGATCTTTGTTTTATAAATAGAATACAGTTTATAAGAGAGCGTGTGACCTACTGCAAGATACCCGGTACCCGAAGGCATAATGGGGAAAGTTAAACGGAACAAGGAAAACTGAAAAGTTTTTTAAATTATCCAATTGGCAGATATCGTATTTTCGATAGACCACTGGTCCAATCAGAAAACCACAGTGTGCCCTCTGACAATTTTGAAAATATAAGAAATGCCCAAAATCAGCCAAAATGGCGCGAAATTGGCAGCATCTGGGCACACTAACGTGGCAGAGCATCCAAAAAGTCTGGCAACGCTGGTATTTAAATATCAAATAAAAATATCGCAATATCGATATTTGGGCCATCAAAAAATCGTGATATAAATTAGAGTTGCAAAACAACGATGTACGGAGACGATGCTTTCGATGTTTTTCACCCCATCGATAAGACATCGTTTATTAAAAAAATGTAAGTAATATTTTTAAAATGATTGAAATGCACAATTATGGTTATATTTAAAATAAAAATAAAATATTTATTTACTTGGCCTCATTAAAATAAATTTGGAAAACGGATAACTGAGATAATTTCTTATAAAAATCTCAACCAAAATAAAATGTGATTTGTATTGATAAATATCAGTTTATCAACTATGTCCGGGATAAGGCACGGTCTGGGGTCTAATATAAATTGCCCAGCTTTGCTGAAAGCTCTTTCGGACTCATAAGAAGGCAGTCACACACAGAAAAATCTGAGCGACTTTTTTTAAGGGCGCAATACTGTTCAAAATTCTCTTGAAAGTAATAAAATAATACAACAAAAAATCAAATCTTTTACAGTTTCTTTGCCTTTTCTCTTGATAGTGAGTGCACAGAAACATCGATGGTCGAAAAACATCGATAATTCTGAATATTCGAAAAACATCGATGCATCGGTGTTTAATCGATGTTTTTGCACCCCTAATATAAATATGTCATCCTTAGAATAAAATATCGATATTGTTTTCTTTAGCAGGGTCACCACGAGATAAATATTTTTTGTGATGAAAAGTGTGCAGGACGTTGTGCATGAATTATTGAAAAATTAAAATGGTTTCCATGCAATTTGTGTTGCAACCGCTTCCGGGATCTGATGATCAGTTCATTGAAAGGTAAATATGACGCTTGGGGCTCCGGTCTTACGCACATGTGAATGCGGGATTCCATGTACGTATGTAAATGTGTAAGTACGGCTGGCTGCATGTATTTCTTATGTGAAAATATGTACGTACGAGGGGCATGTATTTGTATGTGTTGGCAGGAAGATGTACATGTACACTGTCATTAGCATGGAATGCGAGCATAGACACTGGCGGATGAGCCTATGCAATTGTATCCCAGCGATACCGTAAACATTTACCAACTGCATTTGCGATAGCGTTTTTGCAATTCGCACCTTTATGCCACAACCTATTTTCCAAAGCATTCGTAAAGATGTGCATGTGTGCGACATTTGAGCGTGTTCGCCCGAGTATGTGTGCGTGTGTGCATGTGCATACATGCTGATTAATTTGTCCGTTTTTAACTATTCTGGGCAAAGTATTCTGGTATGCCTTAGGCACACAATGTTGGGGTATGCAGTGGGTATGCAATGACCAATGTTTCCGGCTAAAACCCATCTAAACAGCATAATTTGCATTTGTGTGTA
The DNA here is from genome assembly GCA_018904565.1 of Drosophila tsacasi. NCBI lineage: Eukaryota > Metazoa > Arthropoda > Insecta > Diptera > Drosophilidae > Drosophila > Drosophila tsacasi. The sequence goes on along the minus strand of JAEIHY010020193.1, from coordinate 18,487 downwards.
ATTCGCATTTCGCTTGAAATTCGGTTTCCAAGCACATGGTACTGAAATGTACCACAACCGACAAACATGTTCATGCTTGTTAGGCTAATACAAAATGATGAAATTGCAGCGTTAAGTTGATTGCCGAAGCAAAAGCTAAACTCTTAAGAAGTAATGGAATATCGCCTAATCATCTAGTTTTTAAGATTCTTGTTGAGACCCTTGACTAAGCCAAAGCATTTGTTGTAATCTTATTATAGGATTCGGGAAGTCTCTGAAAAAGTTAACAGATTTGGATATGGCACTCATCGCATATTCGAGCAGCTAAAAATTCCCGTACGAGAAGTTGTCATTGGACCCACACACATTGGCGTTTTGCTGGAGGATGGCAAAGCATTCCGCGTGTCCTTCTCCATCAATTCGGAAAAACTTGACTTGACAAAATCAGACGCAAAATGGTGAGCCAATAGAGTAAATCATTGCATTAGCGATAGTTTAACCTAACACTTGTTTTTTTAGCTCCACAAGCGGAGGTGCCGGAACGGCCAGTGCGTCAAAGGCGCCCTCGTCATCCCGACCGATGGCACGATCCAGAGCCCGCCTGCTACGCGCAACAGGTCGGTCCAGCTCCACCGGACAGGGTTCCGGATCGCGAAGCACGGGTGTGATTATCGGGGGCAACTCTTCGACCCGACCCTTGGTCACAGTACCGGCCACGTATGTGCCGGAGGAACTTATATCCCAAGCGGAAGTGGTTTTACAGGGCAAGAGTAGAAATCTCATTATTCGAGAATTACAGGTATGTTGTCCCAGATCCATTTTAGTTGAGCCTGAGCCCAAGGGCCTGTAATACTGTGTTCTTTTTACAGCGCACCAACTTAGATGTAAACCTAGCTGTGAACAATTTGCTTTCTCGCGACGACGAGGAAGCCGAAGATACCGAAGAAGGTGCAGACAATTACGTGCCCGAAGACCTTATCTCACTGTTGGATAACGGCTTCAGCGGTGATAACAACAGCGTCATCATAGATCCGTCAGACGGACTCTTTTCGGAGGAGATATTTACCAACTATTCGAGCATTCGCAAGTAAGTGGTTAATAATTATTGAAAAATCTAGTGGATTTCTAGATAAATTGTTCGCTTAAAGTCTGAAGGGATAACAATCCCCACATTAATGAAAATTGTCCAATTTCAGTTTGCTGTTCGACCGTATTCGCAGTGAGCGTAGTAATACGACCGCGAATGCCGCTGACAGTAACCAATCGAGCCGTTCAACAACATCGGGCGCTGCTTTAAGTGGAAGTACTGGTTTATCGGCTCAAATATCGGTTAATGCCGACAGGGAAGCCTTTAGCCGTTGGCGCGATCGCCAGTACTACGGACCGCGGCGTTGGATTAACAAAGACGATTACACATGGGAGAAAGATGCTGGTAATTTGATCACATTGCTTACATTCAGCATAAACAAAATTATTAACGGGTAATAAAAACCCTGCCACTTAGATTCCAAGAAAAAGGAGCCCTCTTCAATGCTGTCTCCCATTTGGATATCAGAGGAGCTGCAGCCATGGCCCGAGAAGAGTTCGGTTCGCTTTAAGACCATCGGGGCTCTGTATTCCGAGTTTATTGCGTTGTCGGAGAGCGGAGATTTGTACCAATGGCGTTGGTCAGACCCAGAGCCGTACAAGTGTGAGGTAAGAGATGAAAGCGTGGCTTAAACATCGCTACTAATAGTTGAAATTATAGCTGAACGTAGTCATTAGTATTTTATTAGTTTTAATTGAAAAATTACAAACATTTCTTTGCAGGGGGAAAACGTGTATCATCCGAAAACTGCTGCCCTCAACATCGCCGAACGAGTTGAACTCATTTCGGCCAATTTCATCAGATGCTCTGTGGTCACAGAAACGAATCGTGTGGCCACGTGGATGGACGAACAGCTGGGCTACCTTGGCGCCAAGCTGGAGCACACGTCCTGCACATTCAACGAGTTTGTTTCGGATTCTATCGCCAAAATTCACGTCTGCTCCTTGTACACAGTTGTGCGCACCGACAGCAACAACATATACTGGTGGGGCGTTCTGCCCTTTGATCAGCGCCGCTATTTGTGGGACAAGTTCCGCACAAAGACCAAGAAGCCATTTAAGGCAGTCGCCACGGACATTAATGTGGGCGCCCAGGTGATAATGAAGAAATGCCCCATCTATCAATCGGGATCAATCGGATTTACTTGTTCCAACGGAGTCCCAAAGGTCGGGCAGCTCTTGAATTCAGTTTGGAACTTCACCGATGTGTGTCGCATGAAGATCATAAATATAAACACAAATTCGGGCGTTGAAAAGTCACAGGCTGCATCCGGCTCTAATGCAAATCATGGAGTCCCGCCTGATAAGGATCCTCCGAAGACGACAACCTTGCCCACCACTGCAAGCAGCAGCAAGAACGGACAGTCATTCTCGAACAGCAAGGAATCTACAGATCGCATCGACATGCCGCCACCGCCGTCACCGGCATCCAGCACCTGCAGCGACACTGGCAGCGTCACATCGCACAAGCGCACCAAACGAGTGACCACGAAGGAGGACTCCAACGCCCCGCAGGAGAACAGGAAGGACGAAGAGCTGTGGCAGCTCAAGGATGTGGTGTTTGTTGAGGACAAAGTGGGTCCCGTGGGCAAGGTGCTCAAGGTCGACGGCGACTTTGTGGCCGTACGGTTCCCGGCTATGAATGCAGCAGCCGCTGCTGCTGCTGCTGCGGCCTCTGCCGCCGGCTCCTCCTCTTCCTCGAACGCACCCTCAACATCGAAGGAGGAGGGCAAGGAGGACGACTGGCAACAGTGCCGCCTGCTTCGCCGCGAGGACGTCCAGGTCTTTCGCACAGCAATGTCGACCCGTGGACCCGACTGGCTGCAAAAGCAGCCGAAGAAAATAAACGTCGGAGCCGATGCGGCTGGTGCCCAGCTGCTTGCCCTGGCCGTCGACTCCCGCGGCATACACGTGGTCAAGAAGGTGCTCGGTAAGATCCACTACAGCCTGTACAACCTGTACAACAGCAAGCAGGAGCAGAACTGCCTGTTCCCCACGGACTGCGCTTCGTTCATTGGCTCCTCGCCCGGCAACATTCTAATGACGTGCAACAACGACTGCAGCGGAAACAGCAGCACCATAGTGCTCCGCGATGGCAATGGGGCGCTGTATCCCCTGGCCAAGGACTGCCTCGGCTCGATCAAGGATCCCCAGTGGTTCGACTTACCGCCAGTGAAGTCCATTACCATGGCCACCATCTCGTTGCCGGCGATGCTCTCGGGCGTGAACCTGAAATCGAAGGTGTGCATGACAGCCCTGCTGTTCGACACTCAAAAGCTCATGCCGCACATTCTGCGCTGCGATGTGAAGAACAGCTTCGCAGCCCTGAGCCGCCTGGAGAGAGAGGATCAGGCGGACACAGCTCTGGTCGTGGAGGAGCGTTGTGATGGGGCCCGCAACATATTCCATGCCTGCGTGATTATGTGTGCGCCATCTTCGAACAAGGACTCGCCACCAGACACACCCAGCGGAGGAGGCACTGCCGACAAGAAGTCCCTCGCCGTCGGACTCTCCGTGGCGCGCTCCCTTCCCACAGTGTCGACAAGCGCGTATGTTAGCAGCAACGCTTTCGGGGCAAACGCAGCCTCCAGCAACGAGAGCTCGAGTTTCGCCACAATGAGCTCATCTGCCGCTGGATCATCCGCCCCAGCGCCCAGCCGAGATAATCGGATTAATCTGCGCGATATGATGCACCGGCTCATTAACACCGATCAGGCAGAGCAGGCTGGCAGTAGCCAAGCCATGGCCAGCGCCAACGAGGACCACGCCTACATACCCTGGCCACATGAGGCACCAGCAGCGGCCAGCAATCTGAGCGCCAGTTCCTCGCAGAACATTGCATTGGATAGCATCGAAGACGACATCTCGAAGATAATTCCGTCCTCCTCCCAGAGTTCCCTGATCTCCAACATCAAATTGGGATCGCCCAACTACACCTTCGACTTGGCCCAACGTCGGGAGCACGCGCTACTGATTCTACAGCAGATGTGCGTCAGTACTGCACTGCGCCCGTATCTCTGCCAAATGCTTAGCACCAAGGATGCTCAAGGGCAGACCCCCTTCATGCTCTCCGTTTCGTGTCGCGCCTACGAGGCGGGAATTATACTGCTGAACACCATTCTCATGCTCTCCGAGCAGGACACGCAGCTCAAGGAGGCCATGATCTTCCCCAGCGGCTCACCGGCGGACCAGTCGCCCCTGCATGTTATCTGCTACAACGACACTTGCTCCTTCACCTGGACGGGGGCCGATCACATCAACCAGAACATCTTCGAGTGCAAGACATGTGGCCTCACGGGATCCCTGTGCTGCTGCACGGAATGCGCCCGCGTCTGCCACAAGGGCCACGATTGCAAGCTGAAGCGCACGGCACCGACTGCCTACTGCGATTGCTGGGAGAAGTGCAAGTGCAAGGCGCTCATCGCTGGCAATCTGACCAAGCGATTCGCTCTGCTCTGCAAACTAGTTTCCTGCACGGACTTGGTCACGAAATTCAACTCCAAGGGCGAGTCCATTCTGCTCTTCCTCATCCAAACCGTGGGCCGGCAAATCGTGGAGCAGCGTCAGTATCGCTTTAACGTTCGGGTGCGAAATGTTGGCAACGTACCCGGCGGGGCGAATAGCAGCAACACGGTTATATCAAATCGGAAGGCTTCTGCAGTAGACATGGAGAGCGACATGCCAGATCACGATCTAGAGCCGCCGAAGTTTGCCAGGAAGGCCCTGGAACGTCTGCTGATCGACTGGAATGCGGTGCGCTCGATGATCATGAGCGGAGCGGAGAGGACCGAGGTTAATGTCCAGAATTCGGGAGGCAACGCTCCTTCGGAGAGTTCCAGCTCTGAGGGCTTCAACATGTTCATTCAGACGCAGCACGGATCGACGCTCCTCGATAAATTCACACACAGCCTCATTGTCAAGTGCACCGGCGATCATTTGGACACATTGCTGCTCACTCTTGTCCGGGAGCTGCAGAACGCCAGCGTGGCCAATCGCTGCAAAGAGGCAGAGGAAGTGGCTCGTCGCTTTGTGCGCTCGGTGGCCCGCGTGTTTGTTATCTTTAACCTCGAGAAGCAGCCGAATCCAGAGAAGCGCAAGACACACACTTCGTGCAACAAATACGTTCAAAGCTGCGTAAAGGTATTTCAGACGCTGCACAAGATTTCGATCGAGGAACTGGTCGAGGTCTCCGAAGCCCTAATTGCTCCCGTTCGCCTGGGCGTTGTGCGTCCCACGGCTCCGTTTACGATGTCTTCGTCGAACCTGGATGTACGTGTAAATACAATCTCATACTTCTATGCCTTTGGTAATAAGTTGTAAATTAATACAATTACTATTTTCCCTAGAATTCCGACGACTTGTTCAGCGTGGATCCCTTGGCACCCTCCAACGTGGAGTCCACGTCTGAGCAGATACTGGGCCACGATGCCCACGGCAACGATCAGAGTGCCAGTTTTAATATTCAACAAAACTACGATGTGGTTGCAATGGAAAGTAAGTTCACTGCTTGGAAAACCGGGGATTGTCTTAAATATTTAAAATAAACCATTTTTCAATTTAAAGCTATACGGGACGCCTCCGAATCGGAAGAAGTTATAAATCGGGAGACCAACTCCCACAGCCAGGACGATGAATTGATAGAAAATCAGCGAAATGAGGACGGCATGCAAGACGATGAGAGCGACAATGATTTTACCTTTAATGATGCCGAGACCGAGTCGGATTCCGATGACAATCAGAGCAATCAGGAGGCACAGAGAAGCGTTCAGACGGGTGCCACAGTTGGCTCGGAAACTGGTAAGTTATTGTCTCTATTCGGATAGCACTCACAAGTCATCCGAAAAATGAGTAAAGCAAGTGGACAGACCCAAGACTAACTCTTTCAATTGTTATTTTCAAGATATTGGTGTGCTGTTTCTTGAAGATGAATCGGGAGACTCGTCCGCTCAGGAGGAAGATGGCTCGGAGGATGGCGAATCCGACGATCACTCCGACGAGTTCAATTTCAATGACCAGCAACTCGAACGCCGCACCACAAACTCGAATGCACGCAGCGACCTGGCGCCGCAAACGATGCAATGGGCAATAAGGAACCGAGACACAGCTCGCTCATCAGTGCGGGTGCCCTCTGGGTCCAATATGGTGTTCATTGACCCAATGGCGCTGCGACGCTCCACTGTGCCGGCCAGCACTGCGGTGACCACTCCATCCATCGAGCCCCACACAATGGCGACAACGGCTAGCAACTTGGCGAGAGCATTTGGGATCACCATAAGACAGATCTCGGAGCTTATAAGTATTCTATCCTACAACATTGCCAACGACATTGAAACTACACTTAAGATTCAAACCGATGAGGCGATCGCAGTTCAGGTAAGCCATACATATATTCTCCGGAAACTTGACATGGTTTAATAAGGGATATCCATACATACAGTGGTTCGCAGCTTATTTCGTGCAGTCAAGAATTTAAAGTTTAAATTATCGCTGCTGCTATACTTTTTTATTTAATTTAAATGCACTATTTTCCACCAGATATCCTACATTTACAATTAATTTAAAATATCTTTCTAATTATTACGACCAAAGAGTAATATTAAATGAACCAATTTTTGACCTTTTTCACGCCGCAGCTTATTTCGTGTATTGCTTACAATGAATCTAGAAACCTTCACCAAAATTAATAACTTTGATTAAAAATATTCTAAAAAGTATTCATAATAAGAGAAGGGGTAACACAAATTATTTTTAAAATTAAAAAGTTTCTTTATGTTCAGTATATATGTTAATACAATAACTTAAAATACTGCGTTCAAATTTCGTCTTTAACCGTATAGCCTTTTAAGTTTTTGCACGAAATAAGCTGCGAACCACTGTACATACATACCGAGTAAGGGATTTGCATACATATGTGCATATATACATACCGATTATATTTAAAACGTTTCCAGCAACCAACACGTAATACTTTCCCTAAAAAAAGCTAATGTTGCAATTTCTATCTTTTGAAAGACATTTGTTGAAAAGCGCTTAAAGGCCACCTGGGACTGGATGTTTACGGTGATGGACGGAACCGAAGCTCAGCTAAAGTTCGGAGCCTACTTGACTAACTACACCGATCCGAACCACCCGCTGCATCCGCTCAACCTCAGTGCTCAGGCTTCGAGTAGCCAGGCCCCGGCTCCCTCCACCTCAACGTCTGTGGGTGTGAACATGATTGGTAAGTGTGGAGCGGGTTGAGAGAGAGAGAGTTGTTAATAACATCGCATGTATATGTAATTTAGGATCAAATTCACGACGCGACTTTTTCACCTACTGCCTGTCGCTGATGCGTGCCCACACGTCTGAGCACAGGGACGCCCTGCCAGTACTGGACATAACTGCCCTGCGTCATATAGCATACGTGCTTGACGCCTTCGTTTACTACATGCGCAACGACACGGGCTTCTATGACAAGCAGGAGACAATATCCGGACGCGTAAACAATTTAACGTCGCCAATGGTAGAGAGCTACGATACAGACGAAGAGCTAACCAATCTGGAGGACTACAGTACTGAGGCACAGCCGTCGACTAATAGCAACCAGGCTTCCGGCAGCGTGGTCACTCGCAGACACACTTTCTTTGCACGATCGGAATCCACATTGAGCTTGGGTTGCTCGGCCCCGGAAGGGTTCGACCTTCCTCTGGACATGGCCATGCCACTGGCCGACAAGCCCCACTTGCTGCAGCCAAACTCAAAGCGTCAGGAGCTATTTGCTAACCTGCCCCTGCTGGTAACCACCAGTGCTAACAACAACACCAGCAGCAACACCAACGCCGCAAGCAGTAGCGGCGACAGTACAATTGATTACCCGCCCACAAGGCTGGGATTTTCAAATTCCTTGAAAAGGAATGACGAACATGTTTATGAAACAGTTCCGGCTAGAAACCAACCGCAGCCCATGGAAGTAACAATCAATGCGGACTCTGGCAAGAACCCGAGTGAGGGAAATGCAACATACAAGGCTGAGAGCTCTTCTTCGGACTCTAATATATACGTACAATTGAAGAAGAAACAGGCTCCAGAAGATTTCAAGTCCCACAAAGAAGCTGATGGTTAGTAGTCCGTCCACAGCATTTAATTTGTTATTAAACAATATATTTTCTGTTCCAGGTAATCACGGCAAGTTCGACAAAGTTGTCTTAATGGAAACCGATGATGTTCCAAGTTCAAGCAAATCGACAGAAGCCTTGATGGCCTCTCGGCCTGAAGTTATCATCGCTCCAAATAAGACCACCGCCTCCTGCTCCTCAATGACTTCAGCGAATGCTGCAGCTCGGAGTGTTATAGTTCTGGCAGGCGGCGGGTCGTGTCTGAAGTCGGTCGACTCGGAAATGAATACGTCGCCACCCGCTGCGAATTTATCCGCTGATCAAGCCAAATGTGATACACATCATCAGAAGTCAGCGCCGCCGTCTCATCATGCGCTATGTTTTCCAGGTCGCGGCTCTCTGTTTTACCAAAGTAGCTTTTCGGAATTGCCTTCGTGGAACTTTTTGTTGAGTCGTTGGAAACTAACACTAGATTTATTTGGACGCGTCTTCATGGACGATGTGGGCATGGAGCACGGATCTGTTTTGCCGGAATTGCGTGGTTTTCCCGTCAAGGAAATGCGCTTCCGCCGTCACATGGAAAAGCTGCGCAACGGCCAGCAGCGCGACTTGGTGCTATGCAAACTAGAGAGAAACCGCGAGAGCTTGATTGTCCAAACGTTCAAGGAACTAAATACGCAGTTTGGTAGCCAAAACCGACGCTCTCAGCCGCCCATTACGTTCAACAGAGTTAAGGTGACGTTCAAGGACGAGCCAGGCGAGGGATCTGGCGTGGCCCGCAGCTTCTACACATCGATAGCCGAGGCCCTGCTGGCCAATGCTAAGCTCCCCAACCTTGAGTCGGTGCAGGTTGGCAACAGCCACACCAAGTATGGCGTGCCCTTCTCGAGCATCCTGCGTAGTAGAACCGTGTCGGGATCTAGTCGTGATCAGTTGACTCCACAAAGGCGTGGCACCAGCAGCAAAATATTGTGGAGATCGGCTCGTGAAAGGAAGGTCCTGAATTTGGATGCCAGGCCATATACGCCAATAAATAATTCAGGTAAGATGAATGACTTTCGAAAAAATAACGAACAGAGCTCGTAAATAGCAGAGCTAAGCTTTTCCCAGTCTGGTAAAAACCTCTATTTCTTCAGTTAAATGCTCCCAGCAGATTTTTTTTAAGTTCTATAACATTCTTCTGAGGATTTGGCTGAAACTTGATAACGCCGTTTGCTATTTGTGTAACTCTCTGATGTCGCACGCGACATTTCTATGCAATCAAACTAAGAAAAACATGTACCAAGATTTTATGTTAATTTTAAACAATTTTAATCTTATAGCTCTTGGTTATCACTGTAATTGATGTTAAGGTTGATTTCGGAAAGTTGTTCGTTTTAAAGATAATTTAAAAAATGTAAGATATTATAAGTCACTTTTTCGCAAACCAGTTCAAGCACTGATTTCAGCGAAACTTGATGACAGATTTTAATGCAACTAATTTAATGTATTATATATCAATTCCTCTTAATAATGTATTAGAGTTGACTTAAAAATGTTTTTTACTATTTAAGTAAATCAGAGAAGTATACATGTGATCTCTTTTGGCTCTTTGCAATCTCCCAGTGATGAAAGAAAGTAAAAGTCGAAGCATAGTTCCTCTGCTTTGGAGATTTTGATCACAACACAACATGATCTTTTTATGGTGTATTTTATCAAAATTATGAAAAATTGCGAGTTGTGCGAGATTGCATTCGAATATTTCGACATTTGTTTTAGAATAGAGAAAGGCTTTCAAATTTGATCCATTGTAACATTTCCTTATGTTACTATGTTAAAAATACCAATATTCCGTTTTTGCTAACCAAGCATCTTCAAATTTGTTCTTTGTTTAGATAATGCTATGGCGGAAGGGATGAACGATCATTTGTCGGTGCATCTGCAACAGCTTGGAGAACGCTTATATCCCAAGGTAGGCGTTGGTGCTCTCAGTAAAGAAATAAATAAAGTTAATAACATGAAACCTTCTTAACAGATCCATTCGATAAACCAAACGCATGCTCCGAAAATAACAGGAATGCTACTAGAGATACCAACGCCACAGCTGCTGTCTGTGGTATCGTCAGATGAGACTTTGCGTCAGAAAGTGAACGAAGCGATCGAAATTATAACCTTCAAACAGAAAACTGACGCCAGCACACAAAATAGTCAGCCTAAGAAATCGCCTTCTGTTGTGTTGGTGGAGCCCGCCGATGACGACAATGAGCCACTATTCTATTCTCCGGGCAAGCGGGGCTTCTATACGCCGCGACAGGGCTTTGCATCGTTCGAGCGCATAAATGCATTTAGAAATATCGGAAGGTAAAGTGGCATTTACACATGACTATTATCCATGAATTTACGATTTATCTTCCCTTCTCTCCCCCTGACGTAGACTCATTGGACTTTGTCTGTTGCAAAATGAATTGCTTCCGCTGTTCCTGCAGAGACACGTATTAAAATATATCCTTGGACGTAAAATTAAGTTCCACGACCTGGCATTTTTCGATCCAACACTATACGAATCTTTTAGACAAATTATTCAAACAGCTCAGGCAAAGGACGGCGAAGACACCATTAGTCGAATGGAGTTGTGTTTTGTGTGAGTACCCCGCTTGTTGAATGTGTTTCACGAATCCCGAATAATAATGATTTGATATTTTCCAGGATTGATTTGATGAAGGAGGAGGGCTGTGGAAACAGGGAGCTAATCCCGGGAGGTCGCGATGTTGCAGTTACTGCGAACAACATATTTGAGTACATTAGACGCTATACGGAATACAGATTGATCAAGTCACAGGAAAAGGCACTCGAGGTATGTTTTGGGGATGGCAGAAATTTTGATTTATGGATGATCACATATAAATTTATATTTTACATTATAAATTTATTTTCGTATTTCGTTAAAAGTAATTAATTTGTTCTTTCGTAAATATTTACATTTTTACGTTAAATGCTATGTTTTAAGTAGGGGAGAGTGGGGAATTGTGGAACACACTTTTAAATTTTCAAATTCCAAAAACTGTAACGTTAACTATACATAAAAACGAAACTTCTGGCTTTTACCGATTGAAAAAATAATTTTTTTTTCTGATAATTCCCACGACTTTAAGAAAATGTTGCTTTTCGAGATTTTGAAAAATGGTGGGGAAATGTGGAACACCGCAAAAATCGAATGAAAACTCAACACCTGTCAGCCAAAAACTTTATTACGGCTACAAAATAGTTATAAAACTTGCTTCTGAGCTTTGACCTTCTTCAACTCAACTTTCTCCCGCAAATAAGTCACTACTTCTACTACTTGATTTCCTACTACTATTTCCCTTCTACTACTACTACTTGATTCCCTGCCAAACAGCGGCATAACTGACTTTGTCAACTTTTTGGGCGTAAGAACGCGGCATGATGCCTGAAAAACGATGAGAAGTCCACAACACCAAATAAAATACAATTTAACGTATCGCGAAACACTGATATTGAGTGTTCCACAATTCCCCACTGAAAGTGTTCCACAATTCCCCACTAAAAGAGTTCCACAATTCTCCACGAACTATGTTTTGCAATATTGCGGAGTGCAAACGACTGAAAGACTTCATCCAAAATGACTTTTGTGTATCGAAGGGCAAAAGTTCAAGGATAAAACAAAACATATTTACTTGAGTGGTTTTGCAACAGCACTTCCAAAACACGGGCAAAGACAGGAACAAAAATACACTTTGGGAAACTTGATTTTCCAGTGACGGCCACAGGGACAGATATATGCCGATAAACTGAATGTTTGCTACTAGTAAAATGATCTCTGACAGAGATGACAAAAAAAAACCCGTTATTTTTCCGTTGACCCAGCGCTGTTCCACAATTCCCGACTCTCCCCTAATTAATTTGTTCTTTCGAAAATGTTTACATTTTTACGTTAAATGCTATGTTTTAAGTATTTTAAATTATGGTATATACAATTTTATATTATCGATGTAATATAAAGAGCTATATTTGAATATATATTTTTTATTGCAGGCACTAAAAGAAGGAGTCTTTGACGTTCTGCCCGATACCAGCATGAACAGCCTAACGGCTGAGGACTTGCGGCTGCTGCTGAACGGTGTCGGTGATATAAATGTTTCGACATTGATTTCGTACACCACCTTCAACGATGAGTCTAGCGAGGGTCCGGACAAACTGTTAAAGTTTAAGAAATGGTTTTGGAGTATTGTTGAAAAAATGAATATTTTGGAGCGTCAAGATTTGGTAAAAGAAAACAAATTGAAATAATTTGAACGAGTTAGCAATAATGTCTTTGTACTCTCCAGGTGTACTTTTGGACTGGCTCGCCTGCTCTGCCGGCATCGGAAGAGGGATTCCAACCCCTGCCATCGGTGACCATCAGACCTGCCGACGATTCTCATCTACCGACTGCGAACACATGTATTTCTCGGCTGTATATCCCCCTGTACTCCAGCAAATCAATTTTACGCAGTAAAATGCTGATGGCCATTAAATCCAAAAACTTTGGATTTGTTTAAGCAAATGAAGCACACTTTCCCACGTGTAGAAGTTTTGAATTCGTTTCTAGGTTTTCTTTATATTTTCTGACCTGTCATATTTAATCTCACCATTCCCATTTCTGAATTATAATTTGTGTTAAATTAATATATTTTCCTCGGCAAATTTTGAAAATTTACGTAACATTACTCGAAGCGATTGGCGTCAGTCACAACGACGGATAACATCTGGTCTGGTCTGGCCTTGCAGGGCCGACCGTTTAGTGAAAACATCAAGTGTCCAGACAGCAGCACCAAGAAAACGGCCAATTAGGTATTAGGAAGCCTATGTTTTTTTGAAGTATGACTTATGCACATGTATATTTATCGATATCAATTTAATAGAAACTTGAAATAAACAATAAACTTTAAGTCCGTATGGAAACTATGTATAATACAAACCCGAGTATTATTTTTTATGGTTTTATTATGCAGAAATAAACCTGAGTTTGTTCAAATTAAACAGGACAGATAACGTTGGTATGCAGGATTTTGTACACTTGTACATTTTCCAATTCGGAATTGATCATAACCAGTCAAAGAATAAAAATATTTAAAAACAAGAAAGGAAGCTAACTTCGGCATGCCGAAGTTTAAATACCTTTGCAGTAAGAATACAAAGAAAAATGTTCTGACTTTTTCGTTTTCTCGGTACTGAAATAAGACAAATGTTGCGAACGAACTAAATGTTGCTAGCAACAAGGCCAAACAGATCTATATAATCCTATGGCAGCTATACGATATAGTGGTCCGATTTGAATAAAATTAAAACTGAAATTCAGGAATAATACAAAATGGCCTTGTCTGAAATTTGATGAAAATATGTTGAAAATTGCCCAAGTTAGATGTTTTTTCCTAAAAATATTCCGATCACTCCTATGACAGCTATATGATATTGTCGGCCGATCCGGCCCATTTTGACATATAGTAGTGAGAGCATATAGAAGACTATCTGCAAAGTTTCATTCAGATAGCTTCAAAGCTGCAAGGGTATACAAAATAAAGTTTATTTAATGGCAAATCGAAATCGACGGCGCGATCGATTGAACGCTGACGTTATTGGTAAGCAGATTGAGAAAGGGAGACATCTAATAGTCTTTATAAGCTCTTTTAATATGTAGTATACGTATTCTAAAAAAGGGCATGTACAAAAGTAGTTGAAAAACTGCTAAATTATATCTTTTATTCTTTTAATTTCTTTCCGTTTCAAAATAAGTCTGTTCGCAGTAATTAAAATTATTTCCATAATATATTCCGCAAGTTTTTAAACTTTTTACATTGTTAGAATAATGTTAACTTAGATCAAATTCACTGTTTTTGCTTACTTTGCCGTATTCTGCCAGATCAAACTTCTTTATTCTATTTAAATAAAGTTCTCTGGCTGACACTAATTTTTCTTACTAATATTTAGAACCGTAATACAGTTTAGACTAATGGTCACTACATTTGCCATTTCGTGGAAACACAATATTATCTTACATGTATATCCTAATGCATAAGGTACATTGGACAAGCTTATTCGAGTTTTTCTTTTAGTTAAACAGTTACAGATGGAGTTTCTGCCTTACAAATAAAAACAATAAAGATAACATTGAAAATTATGAAATTATTCAATTATCAAAGGAAATTGTTCAACTTCTTCGCACTCCTTGTTGAAACTGGTTATAAAATCCTGCAATTTAGCCTCATGCTCGACATCCTTGCGTGGTCGTTTCAATTGCTGTTTCTTCTGCGGAGAGTCGATGCTGTTTTCCTGCAAGTCCTGCTCGTTCTCCTCCTCGGACGAATCGGTGTCGATATACAACACCTGCACTCGCTGCTTTCGCTTACGCTTTGGTCGCTCCTTCACATACGTTCGCCTTGTTTTCTGCAAATAGCGAATTGTTGCACAGGAATACAATTAATTTTCATTGTTCAATACAGTAAGTTTTACTATAAATAATAAGCAGGGTTTGGCGTATAACACATCACTCAATAAGTCCGATACATTTAAAACAAACAACAATTTATTTTTGGCCTCAAATTCAGTTTTGGAGATCACCTTTTCAGTCAAGCCAAATTTTTTTCCGGCGAGCATTTTTTTCAGGTCTGCGAACAGGTAGTAGTCGCTGGGGGCCTAGTCTGGAGAATACGGTGGGTGCGGGAGCTATTCTAATCCCAATTCGTGCAATTTGGCCATCGTTACGATCGACTTGTTTTTGGTCACTGTGAGCAAACACGGCACCCACTTTGAGAACAGCTTTGAACACTGCCTTCTGATATCTTCAAAGTGTCAGTTATCTCACGCAATTTAACTTTTCAGTTTTCCAAAACGATTCGTTGGATTTTTTTTATGTTTCTGCTGTACCCATCTCAATTGGCCTTCCAGAGCCTTTCATCATCCTCAGAGTCTGCACAGCCACGTTTAAATCTGCAACCCACTTCTCAACCGTTTGCCTTTGGCTGTGATGGTGTTTTTACCCATCGAAAAGCAATGATAAATCGGCACACGAAATTGCTTTGAATTCTTTTTTTTTTTTAACTCAAAAGTAGCTTCAGTTGAACCTCTGTAACTTATAAACTAATCGTTCGATAGGCATGAAATTTTGACAGATATATTTTAAAGGTTGGTACTTCCTAAAAAAAAGTATGGGTTTTTACATAGCAGCACCGCAATGTATGTGTCATCCTATGGACTTATTGAGTGATGTGTTATGTATGGCCAAATGTAATTTGTATTTGTCCGAGCTGCTTACTACCGAACAAAGATAGGTTTGCTTCTTTGCGGCCCTGTTGGCTCCACTGACACTATAGAGTTTCAGTTTATATTAATCTGGCGCTGATTGGTCGATGGCGACACATGTAATTGTGTAATGTCGACACCTTCCTAGCGCTCCGGTGTACTATAAGGAGTCTATGACGGATGTCTGCCGGGCTTTTCCCTTTTTTGGGAAAGGAGAAAAAAAAAACACCAACATTTAGTGTAATCTAATTTGAATTCTTATTTTGTGCGAGCGGCTTACTACCTAACAAAGATAGGCTTGGATCTTTGCGGCCCTGTTAGCTCCACTGGGACTATTAACGAGTCTCAATTTGTATTAATCTGGCGCTGATTTGCCAATGACGACACTTGGGACTGCGTTGTGTCGACATCTGCAAAGCGCTCAAGAAAGAAAGAAAAAAAGAGCTTTACCTTTTTGTCGAATGTTGTCTCCAGTTCTGCTTCATCCCGAAACAATCCGATCGTTTCGTCTGCAGCCAGTGCAGGTTTTCTTCTCGGTGGCTCTTTGTGCGCAATCATCGTGGAGCACATAGCTTGTCTGATATCACGCTGACATAATGGCACCTCCCCAAAGCAATTCTGACGCAGTGAATCGGAAGATGCCTGAGGGAGCTCAATGTCCATGGGTCGCAGCTCGCCCAGGCGGTGAAGCTTATCTTGCAAAGTTTCGTTTTGAATCAAGGTTGAGGAGCGGGCTGCTGTCACCACGTCGTTCTCTGTTAGAAATTCATCAAATCCGAAGAGATTTGCAGAGCTCGACTCACGAGGTTCAGTGGGATTTGTAGGTCGATCACATGGCAAAATCTCGTCATACCCAAATAGGTTTGCTCGCGTCTGACTGCGTTGGCGTGTTGGCGATGCATTGGCCACTTTCGGTGAGTTGTTTCCTTTTGAGGGAGTGGCTTCTTGCACATTCTTTTTCCACGATGGCAGCACCACCACATCCAGAATGTTGATGTCTTGGAAGGGCCTGCGCTTCTGAAGAGTCTTTCGAGGATTAGGTAAGTGGACAAAGCTATCAGCATCCTTATCATTCTCTGCGTTCTCCTGCTCATTGGGTACTAGAGTTCTGCTGGCGGCTGGGGGCGGCCGATTCTCCTCATTGGAGTCGTCCGCAGTGGGGCTGGGTTCGTCCAAAGAGTTGGAGTAGCTCTCCTTCTCGCCTACTGGCGCCGCGTCTTCCTGTTCTTGCATATCCGGCACATAGACGTGACGCGTTCGATGCGTATGGTCACTTGAATACGATGGCAGATTAGAGGTATTAAAGCCAAACGAAAATGTATTTGGCATTGCTGATTGGTCGGAAACGCGCCAAGGGGAAGCCCCTCCCGGACTCGCCGCTGAATCTGGCGGATAACGCCGAATCGGAGATATGGCATGGGTAGTTGAATTGGCTTGTGGTACCATGGCAGCCTTACGATTCAGCGGCGTGCTGACAAACTGGCGAGCCATGTTTAGTAAGTTGCGACGTCTGCTGGACGATTGTCCCTCAGCTTGCGCCTTCGTTTGATTTAACAGCACGGAACGGGCCAAATGGCTGTAGGCGCCATCGCTGACCTGCCTAGAAGTATTACTCTGAGCCAAGGGATTTGGCGGCGCATGCACCTGGACGGGCACTTGAATGGGCTCAGTATAGATTTCCTCCGCATCGTTACTCGAATCATCCTCGGGCTCATAAATTGGAGACAGGGCGCGTGCCGCTTCTCGCTGCCTCAACGTTCTGGGATTCTTGGCTTCGCTCTTGGCCGTTTCTCCAGCCACATTTTCTAGAGAGCATTGTTTCCGCTTGCCCAGTGGCCGCCTTTTCTTAACTTTGGCTCTTAGTTTTCCGCTCGCTTTAGAGGGGACCATCACGCAGGCCTTGCCTTTCTCCACCAGGCGCTGGATTATGTCCGCTGCTGGATCCTCCCTGTAATTGTCATCTTCTATCTGGGACTGCGAGAGAAACTCGTAAACATTGCGGGTCACTGAGGACCTAGATCTGGTTGGCGGTTGATCTCTGTGAAAGAAGCGAGCCTTTTTCGTTGTCGAATCCTCTGGCACTGGTTTCGTGGGGTTGATTTTTAGAACGTCTTGTGATATTTCTTTCGGTGGACGTTTTGGTTTTGTTGGCCTCTCCTTGAGAGTGGAGTTACGAGCAGGCTCAAAGGCGCTGTTATCAATATAGAGTTCCCCTGAAAAGGGACATTCTATAATTTTTAAGCGCTTTATTTTAACTACGCATTTCCGAAGGCGACTCGCTGGCTTTGGGGCTGAAGAAATAGTTCCACCTTCATCTTTCGGTGCGGATTTTGCAGACCTCTTTGTAGTGACTGCTCTTGAGTGTAAAACGCGCGGCGCAGCCCTTGTTTTAACCATTTTATTTTAATTTAACACATTTCATTGACACTGTACAGTTGAGCGGGTCGATTACACAATCGATAAGAAATATCGAATAAGATTATCGTAATTGGCTCTTGGCAACAGTGTTGCCAACTCGGCTGTTTTATGGCCAGATCTGGCTATTTTACAAGAAAATATATTATTAATTTTAACTTTTATAAGTATAAGATTATTTATATTTTATTTATTTTTTGAAAGTAGATTAATTCCTACATTATTTGTATGCATTGTTCCCAAAATTTACCATCCAGGGTGGCCAAATTGTGTACTTTAAATGCCTAATTTGTAAGATATTTTTTGCCAATATCAGGTCAAGCTATCAGTGCATTTTATTTAGAATATGGTGATTTGCGGTAAATAATTGTGCAAATTCCGGGAAAATGCCAAAGGACTACAAAACAACTTAGTGATGAATGGATTGAGGGGCCTCAATAAATTCATTATCAAGGCAAAAAAGCATAAGAAGATTGTTGGGTCTCGTCGAAGAAAGCAAGCGATTTGTTTTTCAAGACTGAGAAGTACACGAAAAAAAAGTGTCTTGGTGACACAATTTTGCTCTATTAGCTCGGTTGTTACGGAACTGCATTCTTTGGGCAAGGCCGGGCTAGCTCAGGTCCCAGGGCGGGTTT
>JAEIHY010020191.1:14725-56432 GCA_018904565.1 Drosophila tsacasi | reverse complement strand
TAACAAAAATGTAAGATATTCGCACGCGACACAGACGGAAGTCACTTTTTCGCAAACCAGGTCAAGCACTGAGTTCAGCGAAACTTAATGAAAAATTTTAATGCAATTAATTCAGATGTATTATATATTCATTCATCTTAATAATGTATTTGAGTTGACATAAAAATATTAAGTAGTTTTTTTTTAATTTACTTTTAATCACTGTCCCACGCGACAATTTCTTTCATCGTTATTTTCGTGATTTTTTTGTACTATTTAAGTAAATCAGAGAGGTATAAATGTAGTCTCTTTTGACTCTTTGAAATCTCCCAGTGATGATAGAAAGCAAAAGTCCCAGTGTAGTTCCTCTGCTTTGGAGACAACACAACATGAGCTTTTTATAGTGTTTTTCATCAAAATTATAAAAAATTGCGAGTAGCGCGAGTTTGCTTTCGAATATTTCGAAATTTGTTTTAGAATACGATAAAGGAATTCAAATTTGATCCATTGGAACATTTCGTAATGTTAAAAATATTAATTTTAGAGCATTTTTTGTGGTTTTTGCCGCGATGGTACTTTCCAGAGAATAGCCCATATCTTATAAATAATTATTTGCATATTAAATAACATATATAAATATACAAAATGCATTTTAGTACATTTATAATTTAAACTTTTCTGCTTTAAAAGAAAATCTCCTGTATTAAATATTACAAATACTCTTAACTTTTTTATATGTACACAGCACACAAAAAATATATATCATTTGGAATGGTTGTATCTTTGATATTAACAGTTTAGTTTATCTTATTATGCAGTTTATATAATTATGCGAGGGGTTTTCCTCTACCTGTTGGACCGGAATTATTAGTTTTTAATAGGGAACATAGATTTTAAATAATACCATTGATATTTTAATTTAATAGAATTAACTCAAAGGATATATTGATCTAGATCTAATAAAAGTTTTTATAAGACTCGACTAGTTAATTTTTTACCAACATCTGTTGTTGGTTGTAAACTAAAAGTTTATTTGCAAAGGTTAAATTAAGGTAAATGCGTTTTAAATAATTGTTTTTTTTATATATTTAGCATTTTAATTAAGGTAAACAAAATAAATTGCTTGGTGGGAAAATATAGTTGGATTACTGTTCAAGGTCTTATATGTAAATCATGTTAACTTATTATTATACAGTATTTCTTTGACTCTTAAACAGTGTTTATAGTACATTTTAATACCATAAATCAGACCACATCGTCATAATATATCCATTTGATTGACGTTTAATACCACTTATTTATTTTCTCTCTGCACCGATAGAGCTCATCTCGTATGCCGCTCACAGCTCACTCGCACTAATTAAAATAAATTCTGTCAGACATTCTCGTTTAATTTTTTCGCGCACCTTGTTTTTGGTCGGGCTGGGATCCAGATCGGAGATCGGAGATCGGAGTATTGGTGGAGTATCGGGCATTTCATAACATCACCCGTGTAGAAGCGAGAAAACAGGCAATAAATACGTCAGGCAATACGTCAAAGGCAAAAGGAGGCAGGGCTGCGGACTCGCGCCGAGTGACAGACTTTGGCTGCGCTTGCAACTTAAAATGCACATTATTAATTAGTTGTTATAATTGCATTTAAAAATCCATTAATATTTATAGAATGCATAATAAATAATGAGCCGCTGTCTGGGGCCCGGGCCCGGGCCCAGAAAACGGCGACATCGACGCCTCCAAATGCCTAAAACGGGCGCCCGGCTTTTAGCCAAGTTTGGCAATTTGGCAATTTATGCGGCCAACAGCGTGTGTGATGTGTGTGGCATATTTGAGATCGAGTCACAAGTTGCCTTTGACAAATTCCCCAGGAATGTGTCCGATCTCCGATGATAGGTGATCGTAGAGAGCATATCGACTGGCTAACGAGGTCTGACAAGGTGAAGATGGTGTGTTTTAGGGGTGAAAATGATGGTACACTCTGGATTTATGGTTTTATAAGTGCGTTATCTCTGCACCGATCACACCTGATACTGGACTCGTAGCGTTCCCGGATCCTGGTGATATCCCAGATATAAAACTGTAGCGCACTCCATGACCCAAGAGATACCACAAAGTTGCCTTCTTCGGAATGGAGCCGTGTCCGAGCATTTTTCTGGTCCAGCGAGCCTTCATAAATATTTATGTCTCGTCATTGAGTCCAATTTTTTATAACGCATATTAAATTGTAAATTAAAAACAAATTTTTGTTGACTTTTCTACACTCCGATCGCGTCTACTGGCCGTGTGTTTTATTGCAGTGATATATGTATTCCCCGGGACCGAATTTCAGCCCGAACCCATAATTAAATTTTAACATTTCCACCTTTTTATGCGGCTCCGGAGATGGCCCGAAGATGGCCCAAAGATTCTCAGGCCCAGGCACAGACCCTCGCTGTTCTGGGAGCCGGGATCGGTTGGTCGGTTCGTCGGTGGAAAAGGGTGAAATATATCACTGGCGCCACGGCACCGCCCGCTGGGCTCCAATGTGGTAAATTTTTTATTGCAGCCGTTTAGGCGAGCGTTTGACGGCCAAGGACATCAATCAAAAATCTTGTGATCTCGGATTCAGTTTCCCTGTCCCAGCATCGATCTCGGATCTTTACGAGTGACCTGACCATTAGAGGAGGGCCCGGCTAAGCAGAGAACGAGAAGCGTTAATATGATAATACGCACCTCTGTCTCTAGAACCTGTTGCACACTGGAGAGACTCTTTCTTTTATGAAATAAGCAATTAAAAATGAATTTGAGGCAGCATTTTGAGGCATGCTGGCAGTTTAACGGCCGTCATTTAATTGGGTTTCAATGTTTCTACAGTTCGTCGTCGCGCGGTGGGTCCCCATTCCCATTCCCAGTCCCAGCCCCAGTCCCAAATCCCAGCTCCCCAGCTTTATTCGCCCGTCTGCGCTAGTAAACATTAATTAATTTAAACATTTATATTGGGAGTTTATTAACCCGGGACAGGGCGTGGGCCTTGAGGCTAGATAAGCGGACCGCGTTTACGACCAAAGAGCTCTCTGATTGAGTTATGAATGCTGCGGAGATGACAGCCCAAGTCAGTGCCCAGAGATCGCATTTCCCAGACTGAAATGCACTCCGACTGTCAGCGTATTTTGTCAATTTACATGACTGTCAAACACCCACTGGAATCCGAGAGGAACGCCTTATACACAGCCACAACTCCCTGCACATTAGTCAGGTCTGTAACTAGACTAATCCATTTGTAACCTAACCAGATGAGCGTAGCCCAGGTCCACGCCCAGAGGCACATTTCCGAACCCTTCACTTATAATCGAGGCGACAGGGCAGGCCCAGTTGGGCAGTTTTCAGTTTCGGAAAAAAAGGTACTGGCGACTGACGCGACGTTTTCGGACACGCCCCTGTCTCCCGTTCCCAATCCCGATCCCGATCCCAATTCCGTTCCCGGTCCAGAAATGTGACTCACCCCACGTTCTCAAACTGCCCGACCTACAAACCTCGCTTCGCGGAGATCCCACAAGTCGAGTTTAATATGTGAATGCGCTGATTGCCTCCGCTTTTTAATAAAATGATAACTTTTTAGATCCAGACAAATATTTCATTTCCTTTTCGACGCTGGCGACGGCCAACCGGAGGCAGGTCCAGGTCCAGCAACAGAAACCCGAAAGTCATCATCATGCCAGCCGACGAAGACGAGAACGGAGGCCGGCCTGGGTACGGACACGGGCATTGCAGCGATGACGCTGACTGTATCGTGAATGATCGCTCCGCAGCCACAAATTGGAGACTGGCCCGAGCGTATTTGCACCTCCGAATTCCGTGTGGGCAAGTACACTTGAAACAAATAGAGACAATAAATGTTTAAGGGTACAATTTTAAGCCAAAGAAAATAAATAAATATAGAAAAATTGATAAGGCTAAAGATTGAATTATAATATTTTACATAAGGTAAAGCCTTTTATTTTCTTTTTTATTAACTTTTATTAACTTCTTCTGAATATACTGACCTGGGATTGAGGTTAACTTAATATTAATTAATATTAATATTCAACTTTAAAATGTTATTAAAAAATATTAAAGTTTCCTCTATTTCATGGACACATTTTATTTCCCACTGTAGACAGCGTTAGCGCCAGTCGGCTGCCAGTCGGTGAAGGGCCAGGTCGGAACCCCTTTGGCCCCCTAATTTCTCCTTCAGACTTGGCCCCGGCTAACAAGCTGGCTCTGTCCCAGGTTCGGAGTTCGTGCGTGCCTCTCCACTGGGCTCCCCCAACTCCTTCGCAATACCTATACCTTGTGTGTGTGGCACAGTGTGGACGGGCGGTGGCAAGATCGTTTAGCAGCCCAACGGCGCACTTCATTGCCCTGGAGCTCGCTGCTCCACCTCCACCTCATCCTGCTCCTCCCTCCTCCCCTGCTGACTGGCATTCCAGCCAAATTTGCTCGCAACATGTAGAAATTGCTGCCCATTTGTTGCAGTTGCGTCTCCAGATTATATAGCCATGGCCTGGCGCCAGTTTTTTGGGCTGCCCAAATGCGGCGTTTAATGAAATCTTGTGCTTGTGGTGCAGCCTGTGCTTGTTTTGGCAGCCCCTCGGGGTTCGGGTTAGGGTTGGGACTCAGATGCGTATTCGGGTTCGAGTTGGAGTTGGAGTTCCGTTCCCGTTCCCGTTCCCTTTCTCCTACTGCATCGCCTCATAATCTTGCGTGTATGTTATTTGGGTTGTAGGGTGTCCCCATGGCAAGTGGGTTAATGGTGACTTCTGGTCGAGGTTCGTGGTGGTCGTTGGTGGCCCGCTGATTTGGTCAAGTTGAGGAAGTCATTATCATCATTGGGGCAAGAAGGAAATTAACTTAAATGGAATATCTTTCTTTAATATATTAAAATATATTTTAGAAACTATGGAACTTAAACATTTCAATCTGTTTTGATCGGTTTATTTTGAAGTTACGTAAAGTTATTTAATTAAGGGGATTACTTCTTGCAATTTCTATTTAAAAATAAAACCTTACCATTGCATTTTTACTTCAAGGATAAGAATACATTTTAAAATATAGAATATATTTTCAGTAAAAAAGTATATTTAAATATTCATTAGTAAACTCTTATTTAGGAAATAAATTTGATAGGCATTCTTAATACATTTGTTTCGTAATATTTATTCAAGCAAATCTAATTCCAGTTAATAATTAATTAGTTAATAGTTTTTAACTCCTTTTTAGTGTTTCATAAATATCGAGAAAGTAATGAAAACCAAATCATTATTAACCGACCCCAAATTCTTAGCTCACCTGAAATTCGTTGTGGCCTAACCCGAAATCCAGAGATGCCAGAGATGAAATCTCCTCTGCTGTTGGCGTTAACGAGACTTTTGACAGGTTGATTCATGCTCACGTCTCTGACTTGGCTTATTTGACCCAAAGTAGGGGCTGGCTTACTGGCTGAGTGGACCCACCACCACCAAACAGTCTTTGGGGCCCCAGATCCGGCATCAGCCGCGACTCCAGCCCCAACTCCAACTCCCAGCTCCGCCGGAGCTGTCCGAGGCGACCGCCCGTCCATTTGTTTGTTTTCCCCATGCTTTCTGGGAGTTGGCCAAGAAACGGCGCAACGAAAAAAACATTTTTATTAATGACTGCAAGGGCCACGCAATTGCAATGGGCGCCAAAAGGGCCACTTGGCTGGAAAGAGCGAGTGGAGGGGGTCTTGAAAGTGGAGAACAGTGTTGCGAACCGAAAATTATGATACCAAAGAGTTGCGGTAGAGTATTGAATTGAAGAGAAAAGTATTGACGAGTTTTTTAGAGTTTACAATATAAAACCTGATTTACTAATATTCTATAATATTGTTGAACTAAAAAAGAAGAAAACCCCAAATACAAGTTATAGAGAGCATTTATGGTTAAGAGGCGCGACGTGCCATCAAAGATGAGTGAGAAAGAAAGAGTGAAATTTTATTGTAAAACCTAATTGTGCTAATTTTTGAAAAAAAAAAAACTTTTTTTGTTCTATTTTTTCTGTCCCTATTTTCTATAATACTTGAAGACTTCACCTATTTCTTTAATTTTGCGTGCATTTCCGACAGATTACATTTTTAAACATAAGTCATTTTCGCTCTTAAATTTAAAGTTCTAGCTCTTAGTCGCTGAGATCGAGGTGGTTATACGGATGTCTTGGCGAAATCTACGTTTAAGTTTAAGTAGGATCACAGTTCAAGTAATCTATTAATAATGTATAAAAATATCCGTCTTAATTCAATATTTAAAGAATATAATAATATCTCTTAAGTACACCTAAAGTCTATCGGGTATGCAAATGTTTTAAAAGCTTAAAAATAAGAATTGTCAGTGGGTGTACTTGAAAGAAAACCCAAAACTTCTGACTTGAAAGTAGCCACAATGCCACCTCTTTGCCTCTCGGAGTCTTCATCTGCTTAGCTGCTGCACTGGGGGGCAGGGCCCAGCGCCAGCTTTTGAGTATGTGTTGAAATGTGGTAATTTGTCTCGCTTAGAGAGACGAGTGGTGCGCCCGTGTGCCCGCCGAGCTGCTCCTGCCCCTCGGAGTGCCTCGGAGTGATGGCCACACTGTGGTGGCATCGTTTCATTAATAAAACATTTGTTTCGCCCGAAGCCCGGCCCGGCTGATGGATTCACTGGCTCTCGGAGTTGCATTGCTGCATTGGTTCTAAGCTCGGCTCTCCATAATTCATAAATGCCAATGCCAACTGTTAACTCAACTACTACTGGTATTGAGTTTTTGTCAATAGTCTGGGATTAGAGAAGCAGCCACCCCGCATCCGCACCCGCACCCGCATTCGCAGCACCAGCAGCTTTGGAGCCCTGGAGCTTTCCTCGGAGCGGATCCGTCTCCTCGCCCGTATTGTAAACGGGCAAACAACGAATTTCACAGGTTAACGCGATCGCATAATGAGCCACGACGTCGTCCGAGTTGCAAACAAGCAAACAGCAGCGGGAGCAGCGGATTCAACACTTTTTTACCCCATCCCGCGATACGATCTTGGACTCCACTCCACTGGCTGCACCGGACTGTTGTTTGCCTAGCCGTTGCAGGCGGGTATCGGGCGGGTATATACACCTATAGATATATATTTTTTTTTCAGAGAACTGCAGCGACTTCAATAGAATTAATTTACGCCTCACGTTGGGGCTGAAGCAGGCACTTGCAACCTCCAGTAGCCGTCGATCTTGGGGGGATCCCAGTTGGAGCAGTGAGGAGTTGGGCACTGCGGAGGAAAGTAGCACCTGAATGGGTTATAACGGATAAATAACACTGAAACGCATTGGACTGTATTTTCAGATTATTTCTTAATATTTTTTAAAGATTTGCGTTTTCAGCTTTAAAGCTTTAAATTCCAGCTAATTTATACGTTTGTCTTACATTTCTTTTTATTAAAATAATAAATCAGAATTAAGTGTCTCATAAAAGCTTGCAATTTTGCTTAAAATTCCCCCAAATAATTATAAATCATTTGAGATTAAATCTTGTCTAAACAAGCTCTCCCGTTGATCTTATTCTCTCTGTGTAACTACCGGGGCTATTTATAAAAGTTATCAATATGATTGTAAGCAGTTGGAAAATATTTGTGTCCCAAGGTGTTAGAATGCATTTGCATAAACACTTCGGGCGCTGTCATGCCTTCGCTTTCAGAGCTAGAAGCGAATCGAATCGAAGTGATGGAGCTCCCGGCTTCGCATTCCTGCTCTGGAAATTCAATTACCTTTCATCTCCGGCTACCGTGCGTGAAAAACAATGGGGAATTAGAGGAAAAACAAGGGAAAATGGGAAAATAGCAGGGTATCCCAAGAACAGACAATGGCAAATCCCATTACGAGGCAGGAGCTCCACGCCTCAAAAGAGCAGGGATTGCGTACGAAGGCCAAAGGAGATGTTACCTCTTCACGCGGGTCCATTGAAGAAGTGCGGCGAAGGACCCCTGACATTGGCACCACTCCTCCTCCCCCTACTCCTCCTGCGGATCGGATCAGGATTCACGGATTCCCCGATGCCCCGCTTTTTCGGCAGCACCAAAGACTTTGCCCAATTTGGCTTAAAATCACGGTACACCGATCAAAGGCAGCTGCCTCCGAGGCCCGACCGTGATGACGAGATGTCTGGAGAAAGTGCAGTGACGTGTGGATCGGGATCGGTCGGGTCCTCTGATGATAAGCTGCTGCCATTGATCTCACCTCTCGCCCTCTATCCAGCATACCTGTGATCCGTTTTACAAGCCAAGATCGCTCCAGATCGGCCTCTGGCTTGTCAATTGGGCGGACAGCGATATTGTTATGCTTATTACACCGGCACAGCTACCGAAAGTGGTTCGGTCGAGGTCTCTGCAACTGTGGAACCCGGGAACTCTGCACTTCTGACGGCCGACCGACTGGGATTATCTCCTTATCAGCCCTAATCTCAAGTAGTTAATAAAGTGCGATGCTTTGTACTTTAACCGCCCCCATTGTTGTCCAGCTCGTTGTCGTTGTCCACGCCGTCCAGGTCGCATCCGTCGAGTGTGCGGCGAAGCAGATAATCGTTTGTGGTATGCCGATGGATGTGGATGCCTCGGGATGTCTTATATGGAGTGATCACTGAGCTGGGAAAACATCAACTGGATCGGAACTGAAGCTGGAAAGCTATGATCGGGAAAGGTTATTGCTTTTCAAGCTAAAATATATATAAATAATAAACCATATTGTTTACTTTGTGTATTAGGCTAGCCTCTCACGCTCCTGCTGCTTTATGTACAGTCTACTAGATATATGGTTTATCTACGCACTTTTTAATTTAAATATCAAAATCCTTCTTGTATTATATACTTTATTGTAAACCCAAAGATAACCCCAAAACCCTATTCAAAATACAAATGTTTTCTTTTCTACCGAAAACATTTTCGCTCAACAAAACTCACAACTGTTATTCTTTTACTTGTTTATGCAACATTTAGGGATCCCATCTCTCTGCTGGCTAATTTATGGGACATTCCATTCTATCCTCCCTGCCAGATCCACAGATAACACCGGCTATATCAACACTCTGATCCAGCTGCGGAATAGATGCCACTTAGGGCTGGCTCCCCTCTGGAGATCAGCAAAGTCTAAAGTCCAAATCCAAACAGATAATGTCAGACAGATGACAACATTCCGTCAATTGTCCCCAGTTATATTCAAAGGAGCGGGCACACAGTGTCAACAATGGCAAAATGATGTTATCCTTTAACCAAGCCTCTTGTGGCGAACCCAAATCCCATTTAAGCGAAAATTGTTTAAGTAAAAATAAACGAAGTTCGACCGCAAGATGCTCGCATATGTCCCAGTCGCAGGACCCTCTCTCTCTCTTTCTTCGGGAAATCCTTTGAGCAAATCTTTGTGACAAACAAAAGTGCATATAGAGGGCATCTTTAGGGAAATGAAAACAAACCCGAGAGCACAAATGGTCGGAAAATGCGATCTCCGGGGGCTGCGACAAACTGTAATAACAAATTGTGCTTTGTTTCAATTATACAAGGATTACATGTCGCACTGAAATATGGGTCTCTCAAGAGGATCTCTCTCCAGATCCAGACGCAGATCCGTCCTCTCAAGTGGCTCGGCGGCGTCTGTACAATTTGCACTTGATTTTAAGTAGGTGATTTCTATTATGCGAGACATTAGCCGTCATACAAACGCCCTATTCAGGCCTGCGGGCCAGGCGAGGGATCGGCCCGGATGCCGGAGCACTTGATTAGCATATGAGCACCCACCCACGCATGGACTCAGTCTCGTTAAACCTCAAGTACCTAACGCCGGTGCCTCGAGGCTGATCGCCCAGGTAAGATCCGTGGGACGGGCAATAAAACCGCAGGTCCTGCTGCCTTTGTTCAGGATCCTCCTAGCCGCGGCCTCGTCAATGGCTCCGCTGCGGGAAATTCGCTGGAAATACCTAGCCGGCGGCCAGTTGATGTGCCATAAAATTATGGCGGCTCATAAAATCCATTAATCGCCGCTAAATGCGCGTCATTAGTCAACACGCTTTCCGCGGCCGCGGCTCTAGCATCCTCGGGAGAGTCGGCTTTTCCTGGAACCACACTGGCCATCGACCGACACCGACCGCTGGCCACCAGGGCAACGTGTCAGGCTGGAGGACTAACGAGTTCAACTCCTAGAGAAGGAGGAGGCGGCTTCGCGGCATCGGCATCGGCACAGGCGACAGCGCGTCGCGTGAAAATGGTGATTAATGCCTTTAGTGCGTGGATTTAATATGGAACACGATCTGGCTAATCAGCTGCTAGCCAGGTAGCTGAGATCCGAATGGAAACTCGTCGTGGAAAGCCCAGCAGCAAGTGCGATTGATGAAAGGTTGCTCCGGGCTAGGAGATGGCCTAATGAACTGGGAAGGTGCGATAGATGCTGTTTTTTCTTAATACAACAATTTATGAGATGAAGTAGTTACAGAACCTGGATTCTATTAATACTTATAAAGTTTCAAATTGAAAAATAATAAATTATTAAGAAATGCTAAACCTAAACTTAATTTCAAGATCATATTAAAAACTAAATACAATATCATTCCGCCTTCTCTTTTGAGTATTCAACAAATTAGACTTAGTTTTCCATTTAATTCCATCTTATTAGTGGGGAATTTTCAGTATTTTCCAAGACAACCTGTTAATTTCATTTTAATAACTTAATAAATGCAAGAACTTTCCGAGAAAATGATTATAATGACGGGCAGTTACGCGGAGACGGAGGGCTAAGCCCAGAGAGAGGAGACACGATTCCGGTCTACGGGACTGCGCTTAAGACAGACCACAGAAGGCAAACAAACAAAGGTGGTAGGAAAAGAATCTGGAGGAATGGGATTGTGGCATGGAGGCAACACCGACCACTCAAAAATGTGTCTACTTCATTCATAAGATTTTTTAGTGGCGCCTGGCGCCAACATTTTTCACTTGCGTGCAGCAATCGTCGCTTTTGGATTGAGTGTGTTTCGTGGGTAATACACAGTAACCGGAACACCGAAATAAAAATGTACATATGGAAATTCGTTTTATAATTTAATTTATTTGGTTTAAAAATCTAGCGCACTAAATAAAAAGTTTTAAATTTTTTAGCATTAGCAAAAGACATTGTTCCAATTAAATCTAAATTTAAGCCTAACAAACATCTTCCACATTGCATTGTAAGAAAGAAGGCATTTTAAGGAAAACTCAACCTATGGAAGCAGTTACTAATAAACTTCTTACAATATTTACTTACTACTCTATTTTGGCATATATTCGTTTACTATTTTATTTTATTTAAAACAAATCTTAAAGCATTTAAAGACCTAAAAAATTGATGTATCGAGTTTTGCAAATCTTACAAACTTAACTGGGAAAAGCTTTTCATCTTTTCTGGCAAAACAATATTACAATTTCAGATGAATGTATTGTTAGAAATTATTATTATTAGAATTAGGAAAATTATATCCCATCCTAATAGTTCCATGATAATTTGTCAGCAAAATAATACAAATTAATCAAATAATTCATATTATATATAAGTTTCCTTACTACATTGAGGAAAACGTTAGAAGCAATCAATAACTATTATTGAAAAACTTTAAAAAATGCTAAATAAAAAAATATACCTACAAAAATGAATAACTTTAGTCAAATAAGTTTGTTACTAATATTGTAACTAACCAAAAAACTAACACTTAGACTCTATAATACTATGCGAATACAATTCAAAAGTTCACTTTTATATGCTTTAGTGAGCTTGTTCTAACCTATTGAACTTATTTAGTTATTCTATTATTTTTTTTCAAGTGCACATGAAACATAAATACACTTATTTGTGCGGCCACAGCTCGAAGCACTTGACTTGCAGTGCCAACATTTTCATTAAGTGAAATGCCCGCACCCCGCCCCGAGATTATGATTGTTCCGTTCGAGTGCATCTGCTCGATTTAGCGTATCGCTCATAATTTGTTTTTATGGTTTGCATTTGGATTCGGCTTTGGGGCACGCGGCTGATAACTCTCCCATGACGCTGCTTTCCAGCCAGCAGCTGCCTCCGATTTTCGCTTATCGGAAATGGAAAGTGGTGGCTGGAGCTGCTGCTGCTGCTACTTTCCGGCAGGCAGCTGTGGATGTGGATTTCCCGGGCGCGTGTCGAGTGCCCATGAGACAAGCTCTCACACCCGCCCATTGTGGAGCTGACACAGTGGAGATCATGATTGCCAGTGAGTGGGACATACAGAGCACACGATCGGGAAACGTTTCCATTGCGGCGGGCTGTTAATTTTAGTACAAATTCGGTTCGAAAATAGCCGTGGCCAAAATGCCCACGCAAATATTTTCGCCACACCGCGGCAGCGGCCAAGTCGGCAAGTCATCGTCGCTATTAACAGATCCGGAGTGAGCATGAGTCGGACTTTTTGGGTCCCGTGGATCGCGGACCGTATGGCTACGCATTTATGGGTCGCCGCGTCGCCAAAGCTCTCGGCTCGTATTGACAATTTCAATTTAAGATCATCATCAGAGCCGCGTCCAGTCAGTCAGCCCGTCTGCGGCTGCTGTTAAATATTTTGTTATTTTCATATGTAAATCTTGTTTAACGACTCTGTATGAATTCGTGTGTAGTATGGGTATATTTATTGTGCCGTTGATTGAATATGCAAATGCATTTTCACACGTCGAGCCACGGCTGCCCCGGCGACGCCCGCTCCGCTCGAACGCCGTCCAGTCAGCGGACAAAGGCGCACACAAACAACAACCCGGACGGGAGTGGGTCTTCGTATCCTCCCTGCCAGGGATCGCTGATCGCTGGGTTGATCCCCCTGAAGAAGCGGGCTTACCTACAGCAGATCCGCGGACATTGGAGAGGTGATAATCGCACTCGCTCACACACACCTCTCCTCCAAAATGTCCGATATAAAAATTAATATTCCCTAATAAATCTGTCAAAAGTTATGGTCAACTGCTTAGCAACCCAAAAAGAAACAAAGGCAAATGAATATAAAGAAACAGAAATTAATAAAAAAAGATATAAAAAGAGATGGGTTTTTGGAAAAATAACGAAGTGGTGATGCTCTAAGACATTTTGATTTGGAAATGAACAAGTTATATCCAAATCGTATTTAATTCAATTATTAAAAGTAATATGGTTTATTGTAAATGTATTATACTCCTAATATATTATAGAAATATTTGGTAATTTGCACCCCTAAGGAACGCAGAAATACTTAATTTTCAAACCATTATTATTCTAGTATTATTATTTTTAGACAGAACGTTTAAGAAATATCAAGAAAGAATTCCAGGGAACTAAAATGTAAAAAAATAATATGTATCATATTAAATCAAGTGATCCAAACTCTTTCCTTTTCAAATGCATCAATTTTATAAGTATAATATTTTGTTAATTTATATATCCATTGTCTTTATTTTGATTTATCTTTGATATAACACCAATGTCCTGTGTACACATTATATTTATAATTTCAAAACAAACTTAGCACTTACTGTATAAAACGATTTTTAGAAATCCCTTAATGGAAGGGTATCAAGTGCGGGTCTATACTGTGAGTTGGAAATGGCCATCGTCGAAGGAGGGCGCGGCAGCCAGTCAACGGAGAAGCAGAGAGAGGTGCCTTTTTCTGCTTTTCTGGCTGCCTTTTCCCAGACATTTACCTGTCAAATGTTGCACTCGCTCACGAAAATGATGGAGTGAAGAGTTTTAAATTTATGACGCAGCAAAGGAGAGGCAGGCGGCGGGATCGAGTGAGTGCTGGTGGCGCCAAGAAATTAAGGTAACGCGCCGCAATCAACACAAGCCCGTCCAGTCAGGATTCTGGAAGCCAGGTCGAGATCCTTTTGCTGAGTTGCCACTTACTATATGTTAGTTTACTATAGACGTATATATGTATAAACTTCCATAGAGAAGTCACTGTGGGCGTGGGCCTTCGGTGAGTGGCTTTCTCAGGCACCTTCTACAGACTAGACTTGGGCCATTAGTTATGCAGCTCGTTGGCTTATCTACTACAGCATCGATCTTGTTAGCCGCTATTAATTGGCTGTGAAAGGTCCGATTCATTCAATAAAAGGCCCCATAATGTAAACGGCTCAACACTTTCCCACCGAACACCAGGCCGGGCCAAGTCCATTGACATCCGATGCTGGGCATGCGTATCCCCGGGTCTATTAAGCACGATACACCAGATACCAAGCTACAAGATACACGATCGCATCTCCCAGATACAGCCATCCCGGGTCAGTAAATTGCCGCAACCGCAACGCATCCAAGGCACAGCTACAGATACAGATACATATTGGATCGGTACGGATCGGATACATAGTTAATTATGCCCCCAAAATGAAACAAAAAAACAAACTAAACATTTTTACGAGCGAAATTTGTAATCATTACCACATTCATATGCAAATGGGGGCAGCCGTCCACTACGTATCTGTATCTGTATATCTGTGGTTGCGCCTGTAGATATACACGCAAAAAAATATCTATTTTGATTTGATATTTAGCTAATTACAACACTGTTAATCTTATTTGATAACACTTAAGAAAACATTGAATTTTATAGTTTTCTTTAGGCAAGCTAAGTTACAGATACAATCTTACTGTAGGATCCACGGATTTCAAGATATAAATTTCTAAATTGTGGGTAGAACGTTATATTTACTATTCTTAGAGAAAATTTAAATTTAATCTATTACATAATACAAACGCAGGAGAGATTTTAGTGAATCCACAAAAACAAAGTAGAATTACGCTTATAAGTATGCAATGGTTTAAGGGTCATATATGTGTATTCATCAAAAAATTCGAATACAGCGGCAAGTTTTTGTAATATTTGTAATTTAATATGAAATTTTAATAGGAATATATAACAAATATAATCTTATAACAAAATGCTTGAAAAATACATAACTGTATCCTTTGAATACTTACTTATTTAAAAAAAGAGAAAACAGAAAAAACCTCAAATAACTTATTTAAATCAAACTTCTTATATACCCTATATAACCCTTTATTTTTTCCAGTAACTCTTTTAGGTTTTTTTTTTGTCGGGACTGTTTGGGCCAGCTGCTCGAACGGCAGCTACGCGTCTGTCGCTTCTGTGCTGTCTTGGCCTTTGTTTAGGATTGTGGGGCCCTGATTTTGGTGTTAAAAGTACCGTATTGTTTGCCATATATAGCAACAACATGCTGTCCACGCCGTGATAACGAAGTCGACTCGAGTCGCCCCTCCTCCCCAGCCTCTAATTTATTAAAGACATTTTCTTGTTGTCTCGATCTCTCGCTGCCAAGACAAACATAAATTTTGGATGCGACAAGTTTTAATTTCTGCGCCCCGACTGCCTCTCTAGCCCCGGTTCGCCCTGTGGATCCTCCGGTTTTGTTGGATTTTGGTATTCGGTTTCAATTCTTCCCCCTCAAAATTAGCCTCAGTTCGGTAGCTGGCGAGGTTGTGAAAAAGCTTAAATTTTAATCAAAATTAGATCTTTATCTTCCGCAATTTATTTGCCTTTTAACAAATATTTTTCATGCTCTTGTCCGCTCGCTCTCTTTCTGCCTTTGCTCTAATCTCGTTTGCTTATTTTGTCTGCTTTTTTGTGGCTTCTCGTGCCTCACTGCCTCTCGGAACTGTAAATATTTAAGCTTTTGACGCCTCACATGCGGCGGGATTAGCGGAGGAGCCATAGAAACCCGCACCATGGAGAGGCTTCTGCTCTCCTGGAGCTCCATTGCAGAGGTAGCATAAATTTTTCTCGCTTTGCCGCCATTGAGTAATGGCCGTGTTTTTGTTTGACTTTGCGCCATATTTGTTTGCCGCTTTCCGCTGTGTATGCGTGTTGTTTTCCACGTTAACATTAACCCCCTTTTGGGCAGGGGAGTTGGGCTGGGCTATGTAGCGTGTAACGCGGTTGCCAGCCCTTTGGAAGATTAGCATTTCGAACGGCAAACAATTAAGTTAGTCTAGATCTCCTCCAGACATCGCTGGCGCCAGAATGCAGAACTTCACAAATTCCAGAATGAAAAGCTACAGCAAATATGGGGGTTGGGGTCGGTTTCCTCCGGATATACAAGTTTTGTTTTATTAAAAATGGGGTACATATTCTTTTGCTTCGATAGGTTTAAATTGTTTAGTATTTCATATTTTATATTTCTTTTCCCAATGATCTAGATCAATTAAACAAATGTTTTATAAATTTTAATAACTTTTATGTAAGTTAATCTACACATGACTAAAAAGGCATATAGGCTCTACTTGGGGACTCTAGAAAGAGCCTCATCACTTATAGTACCTAATCTACTATTAATATTCTTAAAGCTGGTTTTATAAAGTACAAAGATGTTTTATAATATAAATATAATAAATATAAATTACACAAACCGTCTTCATTTCTTAAGTAAACACTTTTAACACTTCCAGAAACCTTCTTAGATTGATTACATGAATATTTTAAGACCATTAGCATTTAAAATAATGTATATTTCTATTAAATTGCTATCTCTTCCTTGTATTACCAATTATCTTTCTTGACTTACGACTTTCTTCTATCAATTTCCAACCCTTTAAATTGCTTAATTCTCGCCAGACTCCACTCCCATTTTAATTGCCATTAAACTCCCTCCATTGGCCTTAGTATTTCCCGATAATTCTCGGGCAAGACAAAAACTGTAGTACATGGTGTACACATACCCAAGAATTTCCCATTTAAATGAAGTCGCGGCAAGTGCTCTGGGCACTGATTAGGATTCGTGGAAGTGCAGGCACCATAAAAGCGAAAGTCTTGACGCCATTAGAGAGCAATCAAGGCGGCGCGGCGATGGAGGCGAGTCTGCTCATAAAGTGTCAACTATGACTAGTGCCATGAGTACACAGTCGGTGGAGAGATAGGGACCAGATAGATATATAGATAGCTACTTAGATGCTACAGCCAGGTGAGCTCCGGCTCCAAGTCCGCGTAGCAATGCGATGCTCAAATAAGACACGGAATGGAATCGGAGACAAGGCGACTCGACCCGCTATATTTGGCTTCATGACGTTATGGGCTGGCGGCAAACAAACAAATTTCCAACACTCGCCAGGTTGCTGGAAAGCACTTGGAAAAATCTAGTCTAGATCAGAGGGAAATTGTGATAGTTTTAAACAAAATTATAACTTAAATATTAAAAGAAACAAGCAAGTAAGCTGAGCTCATTTAAGTATTTCTTGGGGAAACTTTAGCCACTTTCTATTAATTTATTTTAATAATTTAAAAAATTCATCAGGATTAAATAGGTCTTATTTCGATTGAAAATACTTCGGTAGCAGGACCGTCAACGCACAAATTTTCTTACTGTGCACCTTGCATAAACAAGGGAGGGGAAAGCAAGAACGCAGAGGAAGAAGAGCAGAGACGAAGGCCTTTTGTTGTCACGAGATTAAGGCATTTCCTCTTTGACGTTAGCGCAAGACTCGCCATCGTCATCGCCATGGCCTTCATCGTCATCCAACACTCCCTCTCTATTTGGCTTCTTTATCACGGCCATTGTAATTGCGCACTCGGACCTGATCCGTGGCGATCCATTCCGATCCGATCCAATCCGATCCGTGGCCTAGCGACAACAATTACCCCGCGGCTGGCCACTCCACGCCACGCCACTCCACTCGATTCCATCCCGGCTCGGCCACTCAATCAAAGGCGAAAGCGGGAATGCCGCCTCGGAATGGCTGCGGTAGCCAAAGAAGCCGTCAAATTGTTACGCATAATGGATGTTTTTATCAGCGAAATGGTTTCTTCTGCCCGCCGGACTACCGGACTTGCCTCAGACTCCCGACTACGACTTTTCTTCTTTTGTTAGTCAGTTAACTCGGGCTGACTGCCTGCCTGCCTGCCTGGCGGCAATCCGCTGCCCTCGGCTTTGATGTCACCGTTTTGGCCGTTGAACTTTTCTGGCTTTGGTCTCTTCGGGCTTCGTTGGCGTTGGCCAGATCTCGACACCATTTTGGTAATGAAATGCAGCATGAGAGATTCGCTTTTGTGGTCGATCTGGCGGGAGTTGAAAGATTTTCTGATCGGAGCGATCATTTCATTTGCAAAATAACATATTTATCATTTTGAGAGGCTAAGAATTTGTGAGATATTTTTTGGCCTATTTCTCAAAAGGTTTACAAAAAGTTGTTGTTCGGTTAGCAATTAAAATACCTGCAGTTAATAAGTATAAATATATTTTTAATAAAATTACTGGATGAGTTTTTATTTTACTATAAACTTGCCTTTAAGTATAATTTATTTTTTTAAGCTAAATCAGAAGTAGTTCTTTTATATGTTTTCCTTGCAAATTTAAATTAAACATTATTCTTGTGGATGGATACCTTTGTATCAGAAATTTTTTAATAAAGGTTTAGAGATAGCTTTAAAATGAAAATATAAACACTGAAATATTTTTTGGTTTAGGTACTAATAAGATTTGTAGATTATTAAGGTGAAATAATAATAATAAAAGGATATTGTCTTACTAAGGCCAAAGTAATTAACAATGTTTTTAGTATTTTTACTATAAGATTTAATAATACACTTTTAATATAATAACTGTAGCTCTTAATATTAATCCCTCAACGGCTGGCAATTGTTTTCGAAAGACCGATTTTGAGTCCATGATCTTGTTATTACACATGCCATTAACACGCATCGCCGCCGAGTGCCAACTCGATGAGCTTGGCGGGCAAACAAACAACTATGATGCTCCGGGGAAATATGCAGATTCTCCGAGATGAGAACGAGGTGCCAGGGAAGGGGGACGCCGCGGAGGAGCCGGTGGCACTTGAGATTTGAATATAATATTGTAATAACTCAAGGGTCCACACAACAGAAGCGCCTCTCAGAGCGTCGCGTCGCCAGCGACTTTAGCACTTCAGTTTGAAGTTGGGCTCTGAAAAGTGGAAGCATCTTTGGGTCTGAATCCGAGTCTGGCCTGGCCCGGTCTGGTCTGGCATCTTGGCCATATTTGCTTATGATAATTTGAGAGCAAACAGCGATCGAGTGGAATGGTAGCTCGTCGTATGTTAGTTGTGGAAACCCAAACTGAAACGTTTCGGAATGAAAGGCCTAAATCTCTGGGTCTCTCGGGGGTCCGTGAATGTGCAGAAAAACAAAAACGAAACACACGATTAAACACCTCTCAATTATTGGAGTAGGTCTGTCTCTGCCCGGCTGTCAAGAGGGCTCGCCATGGACACAGATGATTATGATGCCTCCTGGTCCCCAGCTCCGGCTCTAGCTCCTCTGCCACCCCGTCGATTGAGTCACTTAATTTGCATACCAAAGTAGATTTGCATGCCAGACCTCCAGACCTTTGTCGTGTTGCAACAATGGAACTACTCACTACTCACTCACTACTCAGTACTCGATCGATACTCACTGGTTGGCAAATACAAATATGCGAGATCAAGTGGCGGGCCGTTAATAGTCGCCTATAAAGGCGCTATAGGGCTTGTTCAAACAGATCCGAGCTAAAAGTTTAAATCAATAAATTGCGACGACCGCCGCAGGGCATATTTTCCATGGAAAATTACATTGCTTTCGTAGACGATTTATGCTAATTTTAATTTGAGCAGCCGTGCGAGAAAGAAGCCGAGGGCTCGTGCTCCCCAAGATCGGGCTCATTTCGCAACTGGGTGGAAAGACCCCGGGACTCTGGACACGAGACTCCCGGTGCAGGTACTATGTGGATATAGCACTTACAATGCTACCTACCAGTTCAAGGCTATCTCTTAACCTCTCTGATTCACCAAATCGTTTGCTGAAATGCGAGTAGAAACCGAAAACATTGATAATGTGAATTACAAGCCACATGGATAGGGATAGCGATAGGGAGGATATATCCTGTTTGCTGATTCAGGGGGCAAGAATGCGTTATTCTACAGTCGGAAAAATTAAAAGGGAAACTATCGCATGTCTAAGAAAATGCTTAAAAATAGTCTCTATAAAATTTAAAGTCCACATTTATAATGTTTATGGGTAGACTTTATTGGTAAAAGAATTAGAATATTTATTATAAGTGTCAAAAGTATCTAAACTAACAAATAAATAAACGATTTATAAGTATTTATTTGCGGAAAAATATTTTCATAACAAATTATTTTGCAGATTTATTATCATTTTAATAGTTTCATAAGTGATAGTTATATAAAAACACTTTCTATTTTAGTGTTTTTTATTATTATGTTATTATTATTCTACATTTTTACCTTATTTATACCTAATTAATGAATCAAATAATCCAGTATATCTTACATTTTTTATTCAATAATCACAACCATAATAAATCAGTATTATATTAATATCATTCATAATTTAAGTAATAATTTAATACAACATTATATGTTTAATAAATAAATCGGTGCTATGTTTATAACGTAGATTACCCAAATTAATTAATTAAATATCCGATCCCTTTCTCTATTATATACATTTATTTTGTTTATTGTGTTCCCTCAATTATTCTGTCTACATTTTGACCAAAGAAGTACTAATAAAAATGTCTAGTAAAATCTACAAAGGCTTGTTTTTCTCCCCTCTTCATTTTATTTAAATTTCGGTTTGCTTTAAATCTTCTGCAGTATTTTCCCCAGTGCACCTTTCAGCTACCTGTTGGCCCATTTATCCGGAACCGAACGGAAGTAAACCGAAATGCATTAGTCAAGCAGCGGGCGCGGAGGCAGCACCAATTAGCTGGGTGCTGACAAATTGCACAGCTATTGGCAGCCCTCCAGGACGGGTCGATCGCTCGGATCGATCCCTAATGGCCTGACGATGAACCCAGTCGTGCTGAACTGACCTGAGCCGGAGCTGCGGAAATATAGGAATAAAGTAAATAGAATAAATAAACGCATACGCAACCGGAAGTGTGCGCGACCAAATGTGAAAACGCGAGGCATAAATTACGCGCAGACGACGGCACATGGCCGAAACGCAATTTGGGCGAAAAAGTAGGGAAATAGAGGAATAGGGAAACAGAATGCCGGGACTGCTAATAGTAAATTAATTTCTGGCGCTTATCGCCGCCAACCTGGCTATGGATATCTGGAAATAATGCGTGGATGTGTCAGGCCAGCTAAGTGCTGTGTAAATTAGCCCGGCTAACTACATATTTGCCCATCGGGAGCCTCAAGAATTTCGCAGTAATGCTTCTGGCCCCGATAAGCGTCTTGGGCGTCTTAGTCTTAATCTCGAAAGGAAATAGCAACGGAGGCAAACACGAGACCCAAAAAAAATAAATGGGAGTACGATCACGTTTCGCCATCGTCGACGGCCCACATGGCGAATGCTTAATTTCAGTCAAAGTTCAGGCTTGGTGGCACTTTAATTAGCCACGAATTTGTAAGCAAGCGGCATAGACACGCGTTTCCGTCGTTCGGAACAAATGTTTTGCCAAGCTCTCTCCCAAAAAAGGTCAAAATCGACCACAGCCGCCACCTGCATCGCACCGGCATCGGCATTATCTATCTGTGGAAGGTAACAAACATAACATATAGTGGTAGCAACTGGCGAGGCCAAATCGGGCCTTGGGATGCCGCCATATCAATGCCCAAATGACGCAGCGTCAAATCTAAAATAATATTCCACAGCCACTCGGAGAAAAATTTGATTTCTTAGATAGATTTCCAGCGCAGATATGATAGGGGATAACATCTTTTAAATTCTTTAATTAATCCCATAATCCTTTTCAAGCATCAACAAAAATAAATACATTTTGCGTTCTATTGAATGCATTAATTTTGAACACACTATGTTCATTTTGAAATATGTCATCATTTGATTAAAACTAAAAATGTTAAGTAATTATTATATTTTCTCAGTGCAAATAGAGTTATTTAAGTATTAAAATGCTCCGTTTAAAAACTTGAGATGTCCAAATTCTGACAATCCAGTTTGTTAAAACAAAATTAGGTCTTCATAAATATTAATAATTCCCTGAAAATGTTGAAGTGCTTCCGAAAAAATCATATTAATATCAAGATAAAGCAAACAATTAAAATAATTATTATTAACGACTATTTATTTAATTGTTTGCTTTATCGCGTTATAAACCAATTAAAACATGAGACTCTAATGATATTTTATTTTAAAATATTGTTTAATCTGCCTTAATATTTTAATTTGCAAGCAAAATACATTAATTTGTTCTCTCTGAAACTTTTTACTCATTATCATTGTGCATTATTGTAGAAATAAGAATATACTTTGTCCTTAATTAAAGAAATACTTTTTTACTTTCTTTTACTTCACTTCGTAGTAAATCATTATCATTATCATTAAATCATTATCATTATTATATTTCTAGTCTTTTTTTTTGTCGTATTTATTATTACGGAATAAAGAAACAATTAATTTGAGAGAAGAAATCTGGGAAATTCTTAAAAAAACAAAGTCTGATACTTCTATTAAATTAAAATACATAAAATCAAGTTACTTTCAGATAACTCAGTTAATTAATTAATCTGAAAACGATAATCATTTATTCCTCTCTCTGTAGGCCTGAGTAAATCGAAATAAATGAGCAGCAAAACGACAAACACACACGGCAACGACGGCTCTCGAGGCAGACAAGAGGACCACCATGATGGCAGCGGCTACAAATGGGCAAAGCATAACATAAATATATACACGAAATACAAAAAAGAATACAACAGAAAACGATACAAAAAGATGCCAAAAAGCAGAGACGGAGAAAAAACAATTTCAATCATCATGATCATAATTAAAAGGCAACACACACGGCGATCGGCGAACAGCGAGCGGGGAACATGTTGCTGCTGCTGCTGGCTGTTGGCTGTTGCTGCTCCGCTGACTGTGCAACTTCGCACTTGAGAATTAAACACAATTAGAGCGGGATAACAGAAGACAAAGACGGAGCACCGCTGATCGTGGGCGGAGCCATTGCAGCTGGAAAATCGAGACGCGGGGTTTTTCAAAATGGAGGTGCCAACGCAGAGCGAGATGGCTAACAGGGCTCGCCGGCCAATGAGAGGGGCGTCCGAGTCCGAGGCAGCAGCAGGTAATCTCGATCAATGGCTCGGGGGCAGCAAACGAGTCAAGCTCGTTTCCAGCTCGATCGACGGATCGACGGTTCGACGGATCGCAACGGAACTTGCTCAGTTGAAATGCGAACTTGGCGGGACCCAGACACGACCGTCGGCTAAATCCATACTCACGCTCTCTGTTAGCGAAGAACACATTTAAAATAACCCACATAGCAGACACTTGACACCCCGTCGTAATCAAATTAACACCCACGCACATGAGACTTTGACTTTGCGCCTTGATTTGCATAATTGACGCTAATCAACCGCGTCTCGTGCTCGCCAAAAAAAGCGCGTTGACAGAAATACAACTCTCGTACTCGAAAACAAGAGACCCGTTCCGTCCCCCTCCGCCATATGTCGCCGGGTGTACCCCTTGAGTGTGTGTGGAATCCATTGTGACAAAGTGACAAAAAAAGTCAACGCTAAAGCTAAATATATACAATTATGATCACCATGAACGAGCTGGTGGATCTGCGCATGCAGCAGCACATCGCGCACGAGTTATATCGCCAGCAGATCATGCAGCGCATTCCGGGTAAGCTCTTATTCTGTACCTTTGAATATCACTCATACGCCCCGTTAAGCATCATTAGCATTAATGGCCATTTCTGGCCAAGATCAGCGGGGTGTGTGTGTGTGTGTGCGAGTGTTTATGGCGGGTCGATCATAA
This sequence comes from Drosophila tsacasi, assembly GCA_018904565.1. NCBI lineage: Eukaryota > Metazoa > Arthropoda > Insecta > Diptera > Drosophilidae > Drosophila > Drosophila tsacasi. Next base: position 32,696 of record JAEIHY010020191.1, on the reverse strand, counting down.
AGCTGAGTAATGTGGGAAAGTGATCCGGCAACTTGATATCAAATGCATTTTGCTTGTCGCCGCCGATCGTTAACCAGCGGGATCAGCGTCCCGTACCCCTAAAAAGGAAGTTTCTTTGCATCACGCAGCCAAGTTTGATCCTTAATGGTGGGACATTAAGTCTGACAAGATCGAAAAACCAATGATCCTTGATCTCCGAAAATAGCGTTTCGCGAGGATCACTTATGATAAAAACCAAAATAACCACAAAAGAAATCAACAGGAATCAAAGACTAATGAAGAGCAATATATATTTGATTGTACCTTAATTAATTCTTATATCTTAACAATATATAAGTTATCTTTGAGAGATAAATTGTTTTATATTTATTTTCATTAACATTCTCAACAATTTATAAATGCTCTATAAGAGAGAAGCCGCGGTTAATAACAACAAAAAACTCAGTAAACATCTAAAGCTCTAAAAAATTGTCAAACTAACAAACCTCTTAAGCATTTGTATTTGATTTTAAAGCCACTTTAGACGTTATTAATAATAATTAATTATCATCGTTATCTCATGAGAAAAGAATTGTTCTCAACTTAATAAGAACTTAATATTAACTAACTTATTAAAAATAGTCACGTGAGTTTTATTTAAGAGGATAATGAGGTTAGTCACATATTATGGATCGACCATTGCCTAAAGAATTATGTTATCATGATCAATAAGGTTTCAAATTCTATTTTTAAAATTAATACAAAATCTTTTAAGTATTATATAAAGAGTGAGATATTATTCAAAACAAATTTATTATTATATTTTACATACTTGTAAAGTCTTTAATTGGATTTAGAATCCCTTTAGTTATTATTGTAAACTTGTAAAATTATTATTCCTGCTTTTGATAACTAATATAATCGAACAATCAATGCCTTATTTTAATTTCATTTGAAAATACAATATTTTCAAGATTTCTGCTAAGATTTCTATCTAAAGCAAACCCTATTATCAACTTATTTTAACTTTAAGATACTTTAAAAACTATATTAGCTCTACCGTAATCCCTGGACTACTATTTTAGATCTGCTTTAACCCCTTCTCACCAATTTCAGACCCCTTTCCACCCATGCTGCCCATACCGATGCCCCGCCACGTGATTATGCCACCGCGAGTCACCCTGCCCGGCGTGGAGATGACTCTCCAGAACGACGATCTCTGGAAGCAGTTTCATCAAATTGGCACGGAAATGATCATCACCAAGAGCGGCAGGTAGGTACCCAAGAAGACCCCTTGATGAACTGAAAATGGTTGAAGAAAATGGGAATGGGGATACCACCAAACCTCTTAGATCGAGCTAGGAACAAATAGAGATCGGGCGATGCATTAGCACGAACGTGAAAACTAATACCCGAGAAGCAGCAGGGCAAAGAAAAATAAACCAATCGAGCGGCGGAGGGCACTTAAAGCACCCGATCTGGCAGTGAAACCGATCCTGGCTAGGATCTAGCTCCTAGGCTGCTGCTGTTAAATGCTCATTAGATGCCGGCGCCTGCAAATTGTTTACAGCGGCGTCGCGACAACGATTTTCACAGGCAAACACTGCGGAAGGATGCGCTGGCTGACAGGATGTGAAAAGCCGCCAGCAGGTAACCACTTACATCCCAAGGAATAATGCACTTTTTGGGCATATCGCGCGAGGCGTAAAGCGGACAAGTTGGCCGGCACTTTGCGTGCCCATCTGCAGATTGGATATATTGGACGCTGATACTGGAATGGGCCATAGAAACGATATGCGCACTCGAATCAAAGGCATAGCGCAATCGCCCCGGGGCTAGTTTATCGAGGATCGGGGATAGAGAATCGAGGATCTCGATCTCGGACCAAAAACCTACCTAAAAGTGTCCGGCACTTGTTCGAATGTGCGTAAAGTGGCGTCATCGTTATTTATTGCAGGCCGAACGCAGTGGGACGTCCTTTTTGGTCGGCGCGCGGCGGCGCTCCTTTTGGACTCGAACTCGAACTCAAACTCGGACATCGGACATCTGACCGAGGTCCGTCCGGTTATGGCATAAATCTTAGCGTCAAGGATACTTTGTCGTCATATCTGTAGTTCTTAGCGTTTTTATTGTGGCGCCTGTCTGCAGCAGACGAACTGGGAAGCGCCGAAATATCTTGTGCATTCCTCGGATGTATCTGTATCTGTATCTGTAATTGCTGGTGAGTGACCACAGCTTGTCGACAGATACGAGCAATTTCACACTTGCCGATAACGGCGACAGTTCGATCTCCGAGCAAGGGTTCTTCTGAGTTCCCAAGGCATTAACATAAAGTTTTGGGCTCCGGTGAACCCTTTTGTTTTATAGGAATATATGTACATGTATATATACCATGAATTATTCATAAAGTCTGCGTATTAAATACTTTTTATGCCCATCAAAAAATGTTTTATGTGAGTGCCTGCCAGTCGCCAGTTGCAATCGATTTGAATTTTTAATGATTAGGCGCCAGAGTGCCACCGTCGCATCTTAGTCCCAATTTCCACTGCATTTTCCACTCTGAACGGCTCGGATCCGATCCAGAGTATAACTCTACCATAAAAACTAATTAGTTGGTTGTCTGGGCCACTTGAACCTTTCGATCTGTTTGGGTGGTAAAAGCGCAGACGGCCATTAAACTTAGATAGAACAAAGCGTATCGCTTAATGCCCTGACAGCGGGAAATGAAATGACTTTGTCACGAAGCTCTTAAGTGTGTGTGGGCACAGCCGCAGCCATAACCATAAGGCCATAACCCGCGTTGGCTAAATGGGAAGCGCCAAGAAAGGCGGTAAACAGAAGCGACAAGCTAACCCCTGACGGAAGGCGCTCAGATAGGAGGGAAGTATTGGCAAGATATATAGAAAATCAATGTTATAAGTTATAAGGTTTTTTATTTAAAAAATTAAAGATATATTTTAAATCTATTTAACTATAAATACAACATAAATTAAAGATTAACTAAACAAATTTAGGAGAATGGTTGTAACCTATTCCAATCAAAATTACAATGCTCCCTTCTAGAGTACAAAATCAAAATATCTACACAATTATATTTGAAAAACTACCGGTTATGGAGTATCGAATTTCTAGATCTCCCAAAGAACCCTTCAAGGGCCGCGGACGCATTCCTGGACCGTGTTCCCTGCACCTGCCAAGCGCCAAGTGGGATGCCGTCAAATCTCCAGCGCGCTCCTCGCTGACAGCCAGCATTCCCGCCGTTAATTATGCGCAGACGCGCCAAAGATATCGATCTTAACAAATCGTTTGTCCGAAAACCAGACAGCAAACTGTTTGCAAAAAAAAAAAGACAAAGAGAACCAAATTGAAAATGAAATTCTAAACCGCACAAATGTCGAAATATTTCGGTGCCCGTCGCTCTAATGGAATTCAACAAAGAAACAGAAAGGCAGAATCAAATTAAACGTAGGCAAGCTGGCAAGCAAACCAAAGCGCAGCGGAGTTCAATTAATTAATCATCGGAGCCCGGAGAAACACGGAATCATTGCCAAAAACAAGCAAGCCACTCGAGGATCGAAGCGGAGGAGGCTGACTTGGATTCAGATTCGGTCTCGGGCTCGGAGGCGAAGGGCAAACATTTTTTCGGTCTCGGGCTGGCGCCAAGAGCGGTGACCACCTGCTGCGTCTGCGGCTGCGCGACCCAAGAGGGTCACTCGCGGCTCACTCTGCCTGTTGTTCCATCCTTGTTGCATCCTTGTTAGCACAGGGCAAACCAAGGAGGAGCGCCGCCCCCGCCCCTCCTAGCTGGGATCCTACTCCGCGTCCAGGCAATCTCTATTTGGTCGGGGCTAATTACATGGCGCATGGAAGGGAAATCTCACAATTAAATATTTGTAACGCCCTCGCGGACGTGGATGTGGACGTGGACGAGGGCTCCTTTTGTCGATCTAGCATGACTTTATTTGAGTTTGTTCGGCAAACAAAGGCTCTACAAAATGCATAGATTTTTCCTGGAGTTTTCTTGGATTTTCCTTCCCCGCCACTCGGAGAAAACAATACAGCCATTTCGTGTTTGCTTAAATGCCAAGAATGTCCGCTATTTGTTCGTAGCAAAGTATCTTTTATTTGTGGGCGTTTCTTTTTTTTATTTTAATTGAAATATATACATATTTCTTATCAAACATAAATGGGTGAAATGGATATTAATAAGGCGACCAAAAACGGAAACCCACAATGGGAAATCCAACACACCTCATTGAGCCACACCTTGACATGACATTTGAAAACTTAACTTGCCCAGCAGGGAAAGCTCTAAGAAAATAACATTTTACCATATGTTCCGTGATTGTAGAATGAAAGTTGTTCTTATATTGTATAATAATGAAATCAATACAGCCGAAAGGATGCTTTTCCATGAAATAAAAGTAGGAGAAACCTACATAGCCTTAAGATAATTTAAGTTTTAAAGTGATAAGTTTACAAGTGATAAGTAAATAAAAAACTAAAAGCAATGAAGCTAAATTAATATTCTCCTTATTATTTCCTCCTTAGACGCATGTTCCCCTCGATGCGCCTCAGCGTTGCCGGCCTGGAGGACGAGACCAACTACTGCGTCCTCCTCGAGATGGTGCCCATCGGGGACTGCCGCTACAAGTTCTCCGGTTCGCAGTGGGTTCCGGCCGGCGGTGCCGAGCCCCAGAGTCCACAGCGGATGTACCTGCATCCGGATAGTCCGGCCACTGGGGCCCACTGGCAGGCGCAGCCGATCCTCTTCAACAAGGTGAAGCTGACCAATAACACGCTCGACAACAGCGGACATGTAAGTGCGGACGAAGCTTTGAAGTGGGGTCTGGTTACTAATCCACTCCCAAACCCATCTGCACAGATCGTCCTGGCCAGCATGCACAAGTACCAGCCCCGCCTGCATGTCATACGCACCGCCGACCTGGCGCAGATACCCTGGGCCCCACAGCAGGCCTTTGTGTTCGCCGAGACCGAGTTCGTGGCCGTGACAGCCTACCAGGTAAGTGGCGCTATCTCCCCTGAGATGGTCTATACCCTTCTGGGAAGTGTTTGTCACTTTTGGAAGAGGTTTGTGAGGTTTTAAGGTTACTTACTTATATTTAATTGACTTGCGGATGGAATGTCCTGTGGATCAGCATAGATATTATGTTTATTTAGGGGAATAGAATAGGTGGATGAACATCATACCTTAAATATATTATTTAAACTTAAAATATAACTAAATACAACAGTTTTATATTATTAAAGTATACCATACTTAATCCAGTAGAAGAAAACTTTAAATGTATATTTCAACTTCAAATAAAACCATTTAGATGGTATTTTTAAAAAAAGCTTCTCGCTGTTAATAGTATAGAAAACTTCAAATACAAATACAATTTAATTTTCATAGAATTAAATATTAATTTGTTTTTAATTCTCTGAAGTCTTTTTGTACTTTAAGAACTCCCCTAGTGGTTCGACACTCTTTTAAAATCACCTTTCCAAGGGTATTCGTAGCTGGTGTCCTCGTAGCTAGACCTGATACCTCTTGCAGTTCATACTTACTACTCCTTTTTTTTGCCAATTCATTGAGCAGAATCTGAGGAGACCCTGAACTGGGACCGATCACACTAATTGGTTAATTTTGGGCAAACGAGCGGGCGATCGCTCACGCCGTGGGTTGCTTGGTCAGCGGCTGGAATTAGCATGGAACGCCTCCGAGATCTGCTCCGAAGGGCAGTGGAGTGGGAACCAAAATGAGATGAGGATGAGGCCGGGCAGGCAGAAAGTCAGCGGGTCGGATTGTTGTTTTAGGAAGTTGGATAGCCACATCCTTGTAAATTTGAGCGCCTCGCTGTGTTTTTGTCTAGGTCTGGGCCCATTGACATCCAGCCGACGCCAGTCTGCCTCTAATTAGCAAGATCGCCTCGAGATCGTCCGAGATGCGCCAGCCAGATCACAGAGAGTTGTCAAGTCATCTCGAGTGGCCAGGGGGAACTGGAACTGCAGCAGCCCAATGGCGGTGTCAAGTGGCCATGTTACTTAACACGCCGGCTACTGGACACCCATACAGAGGGAGAAAAAACACATAGCTTCAGAAAGATATATCTGACAGCTAAGGGAGACTATAGGATAACATAACAATTCTACTTAAATTCGAATTAATATGTTTTACAGTTAAGGTAATTTTTAAGTGAAAAAAGTAGCTTAGGCCGATCTATTTCTCTCCCTGTAGTTGACCAAGATTGTGCTGTCCATCATCATAGTCGTATTTCACCGTCATTCTCCACGTCTTGTCCTCTCTTCCGCAGAACGATCGCATCACAAAGCTGAAGATCGACAACAATCCGTTTGCCAAGGGCTTCCGCGAAACGGGACAGTCGCGGTGCAAGCGCAAGATGTCTTCATCGCCAACCGGCGAGGATCAAGATCAGTCGCTGTCGCACTCCCAATCCGAGTCTGACATGTCGCCGGCGAAAGGCAGTGAGACAGCGAACCAGAATCCGAACCCAAATCCAAATCCCGATGGCCCGCAAATTAAGCGACTGAGATCAAATGGCTCCGCCTGCTCCTTATCGTCATCGCTGGACGATCAATCGGCGCCTGGCGCCAGCTCCTTGGGCCTGGGCTCCCCTCCGCCGTCGCAACCGCCCCAGATCCATCTCCAGCCCCACCATTCGCTCCAGGCCCGCAGTGCCTCCAGCGTTTTCATGCAGCACTTTCAGCAGAATATGCAGAGTCTGCTGAGACCCTCTCTGGTGGACTTGGCCTGCACCTACTTCGGGCGTCCACCCCACGAGTACGGACCAGGAGGAGGAGCAGGTTTCCCCGCAACGTCTCTCTATCCCCCGGCCGCTGTTTTGGGAGCACATCCTGGCCTGAACCTGCCTCCTGGGCTCGCTGGCTTGGATCCCAACTCGGATGAGTCTGGAGCCGATGACTTTGAACTGGATGTGGGCAGTGAAACGACGACCACGACGACGACAGTGGAGCAATCCGCGCAGGAACAGCCACCGGGTGAACCTTCCACCAGGAGCAAGGGCTTTAGCATATCGGCCATCCTGGGAGGAGGAAGTTAGGGGTGTTTAAGAGCCAATCAAGGAGATTTTAGTTTCAGATAAATTCAGATAAACTTCTTAATGGAATCATGAATAGGTTTCGGTAATCAAAAGGGAAGGAAATAAAGTGGAATGAAAATTAAGGAAATAAGAAACCTTTACTAATATTGTTTTCTGTGAAATATATAAAAATTCATATTAAAAATTCGTATTAAAAATATTCCCTCGACTTAATCAAATTTCATAACATCATAACATATCTGGTTAGAGATACCTCATTCATGATTTTAGATAATGTTTTTCTTTAGATCGATGTACTCATCTTGATATTATAGTATACAGATCATAGCCTGATTAGTTACTAAGCCAAACTAAATGTTAAGCCATTAAAGTTACACTAAAGTAAGAGAATCAATTGGTTTTAGTTCACTGGGAATCCCTACAGATCTTGGCTTACTACAGAGATATATACCATATATATTCCCCCGCTGCGATCGGCCTTCAAAGCCTAAACGCCCACCCGATGCTGTAGGTAAATGAACATCTCAGAGAGGAAAAAGGGAAGAGAACACCGTCCTCTATCATTGGCCGATCTGGGGGCTGGAAATCACAACTTCCGCCAGACATTAATCCCAACCAATTTACAAGATAAACGTTCGGGTTTCGACAACATCATCAGAGGGCAACAGCAACAGCATCGGCATCAGCATCCGCATCCATTAGCCACACAGAGATGCGACTGGCTAGAACATAATTTGTTTGCAATTAAATAGCTCGACAAGGCATGAAATTCGGTTGCAGCCCTCGCATCTCCGATCTCAGATGCTACCCCAGAGACTTCGGGTCCGACTCTCCTACTGCAACTGGAAGCCCTGATATTTATGAAATGGGCAGAGACTGAGACGAAGCCAAAGAAAATAGACGATTCGTTATGTAAGTCGCCGAGGAGCTGCCACAAATTGGCCGAAGGCACGGAGCCAATGATGAAGTTTACGATGACATGCGTCACCACCCACGTCTCGTTCCCGTCGGCCCTTGATGCCCCTGATGGCTGGCTACATGGCTCTAGGGGCTGGCTGTCCAGGGGTGGTGCAGACGCCGCTGCCCGCCCAGCAATCGGAAAAACAAACACGCTCGAATCAATTTACCACACTGTAACGAAAGTATTTCCCTAAAACCGATATATATATCTGCAGAAATTGGTAAGATATTAAACTTACTTAACGTACTTAAGAGTGGAAATATGGTCTATAAAAATTAGGAGTCTAAACATAAAACATATAAGAACTTGAAGAAAATAAGGTTAATACAAGTTATCAATTAACATGTATGTAATGTACAAGAAAATATTGCCAGACACAAGGTGATCTTTATTAGATCTACATAGTTAATTACAATCCAAAAATAATTATATTAAATCTTATTTAAGTTTAAAATATTAAAAGCCAGATTATAAAGATCATTAAAATGAATGCAATTGTTTATTTAAAATAATCATAATTTGGATTAATCACAAACCTTAATTTGTTATTACAAAATAATCAAGTAACCAATCCATAGTTGATTTTATCAGTGCACCAAATCGATTTGAAATAGTTGTTGTTTGTTTGGCTGTCTCTGGGTGTCTCGGGGGATCGGTTCCGATCCGGAGGCCTGCGGTTTTATAGGGGATTGAGACTGTTATCCCATCCCATACCATGCCGCGGCTAGAACGGGTGACAGATGTTGGCCGTGTGTGTGCGAGTGCGTGTGTTGACAGCGCAAGGTTGTGAGTGCAATGAATGCCTCATTAAATGGCCATACTCCTCGGATCCTCCTCCGTAGAGTCAGTCCCCGTCCCCTCTTCCATCCGCGGCAGATGTCGCAAGTCTCTCCGGATAATTAATGCACTATGGCTGTTGCTTTTTACGCTGCCACATTTGTTGCCGCTACAAGTTGCCTCTTTTTTTCTGTTGTTATTTTATGAAATTAGATACACTTTGTCGAGCAGCATTTCTGTTGTGTAAACACGAATTTTGGGGAACCAAAAAAAAATAAAAGGGGCAAATTGCTTCCTAAACGAAAGTTAATTAGTTATTAGAAGAGGGGGATGTATAGTGCTGCAACTGGCGGCGGTAATGAGTGGGAAAAGCATTTTAGGCAGCGAACGCGTGGCTGCCACTTTGAGGCTTGACTCGGGAGTAGATCCAAATTGTGTTGCTAAAAATATATAAATTCGATTATTCGTTGGTGAAGTGATATTAAGAAAAGTTTTAAGAAATATATTTTAAAAATATAAAATATAGCCAATAACTTACATTTCCCAGAGACAGATCATTACAGGATTTAGAAAACAGGAGATTACAAATTCCGGGCATCCTCTCTTCGTCTGAGCCCATTTCCGAGCTTCAGGCTGCGCCCGGCGTTAGCCAAACAAGAAGGCAACAATGGCCTGGTACTTGAGTTTTTATTGTTGGCCAATGCAAATATATTGATCGCGAGGAGAATGCAACAAAGCGTGGCAAAGAAAGGTTTCCGTGTCGCCGGGGCCAAGCCATAAAAGCGGATGCACCGACCCAAAATCGACCTGCGCCGACCATTCCAGCCATTCCTGCTCTGCCCAGCTCAAGTGTTTGCGGCTAAGCTGGGGTTTTAAACTAGAGCAGAACACAAACCCACCACCAGAGCTGAGGCGGCCAACAAAAGGCCGTAAAAGCAGTTTATGCAAATGGGCTCACATGAGGGCTAGGGCTTGTCCGTGGGTCGCAGTGGTCATGTGAGGAACGCCGTCCCTTTTTGGGCTGGCACAATTAACAAAGCGTGTAATTTCTCAAACCTATCGCGTGAACAATGGCACAAACAATTAGAGGATAATGAAAATCACCCACATAAGCAGGTCCACTACAGTGCTACAATGGTACCATGGGAAGGTGCATCCCTCCTAGATGCATATATGATGATCATATGGGCAAATCTAGGGATCAGTTTGAAAAATACTCGAAAGGGGAACAATTAAAACAGGAGCACAATGGCCGTCGTCAAGTATGCATCCTTTGCAGAGATCCTTTTGCCATTGTCTATGCTTTGTTTACAAGTCTATTGATTGCAAAATACACCCGTATTGTCGTAGTCCAACTATTTGCATACTTGGTTTGTCTCCGAGAGCAAACCACAAAATCAAATGCGAAATTACTGCGCGCCATTTTATAACGGAGCTTCGACAGAGCTGCCAATTTAGTCGAAAAGAACGCAATAATTGAGTGATTAAACTAAATTTAGTGTAAATGTTACATTTTCAGCAATAAATATTGCTGATACAAAAAAATTCAATTAACCCTAAACTAAACCCTTAACGCAAGATATTAAAATATTTATGAAAACTCTTTCCTTTACCTCTAAAATTATATATTTAAATGATTTTTTAAATAAAAACTTTGGAAAATAATAGAAAAAACAACGCTAATGTTTCACTTTATTTAAAATGTGTCAAACAATAAACATTTTAATTTTTTAATGAATTCTTGTTTTTATTGGTCACAACAGTTTTAAACTTAAAAAATGCATTGTTTATTATTAAGCTTTGCGTTGAAGCAAACGCTATGGAAGTGGAAACAAAGTAGAACACAGCTTAGAACGATGAAAATTGCATTTCGGTCGAGTTGCCATCCCTGTCGTGTTGACGCTTTGACTTTTGCGCCATTTAAACAAAATAACTTTCAGCTGACTGAAAATAAGTGCAAACCTTAACAAAATGAGCGTTTCTGACGATAAAGAGGATAGTGACTCCTTTCACTCGTTCAACGACAGCGAGATCTCCCATTTCGGAAATCTAGCCGCTTCCTGGAAGTCGTCGCTTTCCAACGATTGTGACAGCGCCACGGGCTTCGAATCGGAGCATGAGACTTCGGTGACATTGGACAGTCAGCATTCGGTAAGTGGATGTAGATCTTAAGTTGCACGCATTACTAATCCCGGCGCAGGTCGAGGAGCAGCCGCAGGCCGTTTTTGACATTCCGCAACCAAAATCAAGTGATCAAAAGAGCGAGTGTTCCAGCGATTCGTCAGCCTTCGATGGTGTGTCCAACAACAATGGCTCTCGGCAGCAGATGGGGCGCTTCAAGACGCTCAAGAAGTTTACGGTCTCGCCGCTAAATCACACCGAGGAGCCCGTGCCCATTGGCCCCTGGGAAGTTCCGGAACTCACTTCGAAAAAGGTGCCAGACGAAGAGCTCTTTGACTTGGACTCTCCGCAACTGGGTCTAAAGAATTACCTGACTACTGATCAGAAGTCGCAGGCCAAACTTAAGAACGCCTTTACCAAAATCTGGGTCGATTTGCAACAGAATTCAACTAAGGTAACTCGTTCACCTCTAGGCCAATTTTCAAGGGCCCTGGATGCATATTTCAATTCAGATTTAACCAAGAAGACTTCTGAAAAGCAGGATGATACTATTGCCCAGCCTGTGACAAAACCTGCTAAAGTAAGTCTATCACTCTCATGAAAATAACTCTTAAAGCAAGTGTATGTTCTCTATCCAGACCATTATGGCTCCAGTCGTAAATGCAAAGCCAGCTGAGGAGTATGTGTCGCCCTTCAAAAATATGCCAATTCAGGCGGCACCACCGAAGGAAACTTCATTGCTGAACGGTGTCAAGAAGCCGGTCATGGTGCCAGCTGGGTTTGATCTGACCCGACTGGTGAGGTTCAACAATCCCAACCACTGGGCCCGTCGCAAAGATGTACGCACGGGCGACGCGATCTTCTAAATCATTTGAAGTTGTTCTCGGACTACCTAATCATGTTGCCACCATTGAGGATCATCATTACTAGCGTTGCAATATCTTTTATATTTATGTTAGCTGGACTTTCAATATAAGAGTATCCTCCTACCACTTGGAGCGAGCGCCAAGCATATCTATGTAAGAATTTGGGGCTGTCGAACTTGGGGAAAGACATAATATCGCCAACGTCGTCGCTGGGGGCACCAAATGATTTCATTGTGCTGCCGATAAAATTGTCGCCAGCGAAATATGTTGCCCGTGACTTTGATTTCGACCGCCGCAACATTAATTTCCAAGGAAATTACACATGCCCGCCGAGGGGAACCTGGAGCTTATCTCAGCTGGCAGATCTTGCCGAGTGAGCTTGGGTCGCGGAGCTCATTTGCCGCTGACATGCTAACGTTTGCTCGGGCTCTGGCGGAGGCTCCACCAAGTAGGGACTCTCTCGCGGCGGATGCTGCTGGCCCCCCAAATGAGAATTCAATAAATTTTCAGGCGATCGGCAACGGCAGCGGCAACAACACAATGGACGGAACGTTGTCGTTAGTCTTTTGGCGACGTTTAACATGAATATGCAGTGTGGCTAATGTGGAGCCCATAAACACTTCCAGCGGCAACATGAATGGGCCGAAAAACAGGTTGCAGCAGCTACGTGTGTGGGTACTCCGGGATTGGAGTCCGATTGGGCTCCATCCTCTTGGGGCTCTTAACAATAGTTTCTTAACGCGAACTGAAGCGAAATGCCACCGTCGAAGTTGGCCAATCATCTGACCGGCCTCTCTTTGAGGGCAAACACTTGCGAATGGCTGGAGCACAGCATCAAAGGAGCGCCGCCTCGTTTCCGCCTGGCATCGAGAGAGCGGAGATGTGTGATGGGACAGCCGGACAATTGCATGTAAATGGCCACAGTTTCGCTAACAACTACAATGTGAAAACATCAATTACACGTGGATGGGGGACTGGGGACCTGGAACCTGGAACCTGGCTGGCCAGGATCGTGGCGCTCAATCAGCGCATTTAACTTGGCGCCGGCGCCAGCGTTTAAGATGCGGCTCTCTCTGATCTGCTGATAAGCCCATGTCCATGTTGTTGCCTGCCGGTTGCCGGGTGGGTTATGCTGTTCTCAAGAGGAGGAAGGTGGAGATTGGGCATTTGTGCGGCGGCACTGGGCACAGGAACTGGTTTTCATCTGCCTCGCATGCTCAGAGATATGAAATCGAAACCGAAACCGACTCCAAGTCCGAATTATGTATTCGGCGACGACGACAGGCAGGCAAATGGAAGCATGCAACGCACAAATTGCTGGACAGGATTCAATGGGCAGGCAGGCAGTCAGCCAGTGTGGGAAGCAGCACCGATCTGGGGAATCTCTCTGTCTGGGCCCATTCCACAGCAAATTCCACGGGTAAATACATTTGAACATATATTTTATTTATGCCGCGCATTTATGAAATGCCAAAGACAATAAATCCATTACGAAATCATGCGAACAATTAAAATTGCATAATAAATACGATAAATACTGTTGGCAGAGAAATACCTGGAAATCCTAATTAACTGCAAAATATCACAATTCAGCTTAGACACTACACTACACTATGGCAACTAAACGCTAATTAAATGTACAAGGCAGCGGTGCCGATCTCCAAATGGGAGCACATCGTTCGCGCTAAATGGACACGCTGCTTCCCAATATGTCCGAGATGCTGAAGCTGCTCCGTTTGGGTTTGGCAGGCGGCACCGCAGCATCGCTGGGAGCAGCGGCGGTCGTGCTCACCACATCCACAAAGGTGTCGGCTTCGGCAGCGGACTCGCCGCTGGTGGAGCCCGCCGATGACGAGGAGACCGAGGAGGCCGGCGATGGCGGTGTGTAGGCCCAACTTGGATAGCCGGCAATGTGCCTGGCATACTCAAAGGCGGACTGGTGCTGCTGCTGCGGCGGCGGTGGCGGTAGTGGTGGCGCTGGCACATAGAAATTGGCCTCCAGGGTATCCAGCAGATAACGATGCTGCACAAGATTCTGATTCTGCAGATGATGCTGTGGTGGCAGTTCCTCCACCATTCGCAACCTCTTGGCTAACGGCGACTCCAAGGAGTCCTCCTCTGGCTGGCTGGCTGGGGGAGGGGAGTCACTGGTCTTCCGCTTGCAGCGCGACTGACCCGACTCACGGAATCCCTTGGCAAAGGGATTGTTGTCGATCTTCAGCTTGGTTATACGGTCATTCTGCAAAGGTACAGGCAGGGGATTAGTTGGTTATCACAGCGCTCTTTATAGATGGCGAAGATGTGGTACACACCTGATAAGCCGTAACCGCGATAAACTCCGTCTCCGGGAACACAAAGGCCTGCTGGGGGGCCCAGGGGATCTGGCCCAGGTCGGAGGTGCGTATGACATGCAGGCGGGGCTGGTACTTGTGCATGCTGGCCAAGACGATCTGGAAAGGAAGAGGAGTATATAAGCGATAAGTTAAAGGTTCCCTTGTGCTGAATAATATGTGCATTATTTCTATTTATATTTCTATTGATATTCTTTTAAATAGGTCTTCGCGGTATCCCATGTCATATATAACTTGTATGATTAATATATAGAACATTGTTCCTGTGACGGCTTAACCCAAAACAACAGAAAAATGTTCGCTGTGCATTTATCTTTTAGGGTAGACATCTCACATATCACTTATATAAGTAAAATGTAGCGTTGTTCCGTGTCTGACATCTTAACCCAGAAAAACAGAAGTGTTATCGGGGTAATTTATCATTTTGGGTGGAAAAAGAGTGGAGTTACTCCTGCCGAGAATCGGAAGAAGAAGAATCTCTATACATTTAATATCATTTAGAAATAACTTGTAGAACTTGCATACTTTTTTGCATATTTCTAGTGGTTTTAATATCTCATTTATATTATTTTATAGGCACATTTTCCGTTAAATAACAAATATTAAGAAGCTTTAAATACTTACATGACCGTTATTGTCCAGAGTGTTGTTAGTCAGCTTTACCTTGCTGAATAGCAGGGCCTGGGACTGCCAGTGCTTGCCCGTGGCTGGGCTCTCCGGATGCAGATACATCCGCTGTGGACTCTGGGGCTCGGCACCGCCGGCCGGAACCCACTGCGAGCCGGAGAACTTGTAGCGGCAGTCACCGATTGGCACCATCTCGAGGAGCACGCAATAGCTGGCCTCCTCCTCCAAGCCGCTGAGAGAAACACGCATCGAGGGGAACATGCGTCTAAGGGGGAAAAGGTAAAGATCACAGAAAATGGATGGCTGTTAGTGACACTTTTCAACCGTAAGACTGATAATAGCCCCCACGGAGGAGGAGGAGGTGGAGGCGGCTTATCAGCGGGAGATAAGCCAAACAGATAGGTACCAACCTGCCACTCTTGGTGATGATCATCTCGGTGCCTATGCTGTGGAACTGTCGCCACAGTTCGTTGTTCTCCAGTTTGGCCTCGACATCGCCGGGCAGCGAGGGCTGTGGCGGCGGCGGCGGTGGTGGTGGAGCCACAAAGTGTCCAGCAAAGCTGGGCAGAAGCCCGCAAAGGGGATCTTTAAGAAACAAAAAACGAAACAATTAGCCGTCGGCAAAACGGCGATGGAGTTAGCTCCAGACTTACCCGGCAAACGTTGCATAATCTGCTGGCGGTATATTTCGTGGGCGATCTGCTGCTGCAACCGCAGATCGGCGATGTTGGGCAAGGTCAACATTCTGGTCACTTCTTCACAAGCTTCTTACTAGATTTTAGTTTATACTTTTTTGTATTTTTTGGGCTAACCGTGGGAAATCGATTGATTTGCGGCGACGACCACGACGAACTGATCGCTTCGCTGTTCGAGTTCAGACTGCCTCTCTGTAGCTCGGAGCGGGAACTACCTCGATTCAGCCCGAATCCGGTCGGATGGGTTTCCCTCCCGCACCTACCGATCCTCAGGTAGTTGCCCGACCTGTTCTCCCGCTCAAGTGGCAGTCAGTGGCTTCTCTCTCTCTCGATCGCACCCTGCCGTGTGTAGCTCTGTAGCTCTAGCTCTTCCCTTGCCATTGGTCGCTTATCAGCGAGCGGTTTGTTGTCTCGCTTCCACCTACTTCGTCATGGGAAACGCCATTTTCAGATGGCTCTCTTGGGAGCGGGGTGGGGGCTATGAGTTTCAGTGACCTCCTCCCCCTGGAGCTATGGGGGCACGGCACCCATTTTGCTGCCGCTGATAGTGCTTAATGGGAATGGGATGGGATGGGGTTTTGGGTAGATGCTCTTTGAAGTCGCCTAATCGCTGGTAATATTTATGGAATAGGAAAACGTTTTGGATTTGAGCCAACTAATAATGTTTACTAATTTTGGGAGCCCCTAAAAATGTGGAAGCTGAGGTAAATTTGTTTATTTTGAATATAATCATAAATACTCTCAAAAGATCGAGCACTGCTCTTAATTAGATATAAGAAATATT
This sequence comes from Drosophila tsacasi, assembly GCA_018904565.1. Taxonomy (NCBI): domain Eukaryota; kingdom Metazoa; phylum Arthropoda; class Insecta; order Diptera; family Drosophilidae; genus Drosophila; species Drosophila tsacasi. The sequence goes on along the minus strand of JAEIHY010020191.1, from coordinate 16,450 downwards.
TACATTACCTATTAGTCGTAACTAACTATTAGTAGGAACATAGGTGCTAAATACATTGAACTTATTAATCGTTGCGAACTCAAGTGCGTTGTTTTATAGCTTAATATTTAATAATAAATTCAAGACGATGAGCTGGATGCTAAGGCAATACGACGAGCTAATTCCGACGCAGCACTTTTTACTCACTAAATTTTTAAACAGATTTAAAAAAAAATCTGAAATATTTTTCCCACAACTTAAAACCTAAAATCAATAACTCAGTTCCTATGTATTTCAACCTTTTCTTTATCATTAATATTTTAAGGAGCGTCCACTTGAGTGTCAAACCTTTGATATCCGCCCGATATATAGTACATCCAGCATTATCTCGCTGCCCTGATCAGCCTCCATCTGTTCAGTAGCTTATCCAGCAATCGGCCGGCATCTTGTCCGTGATGTTGTCGAGTCCATCATCGAAATCTCGCGGCTACCGTTTGAAGCGAAGGAGAGAGAGAGAGATCTCCAGAAAGAGATCCGCCTCGGCGATAAGTCGGCGGGGCTAATCAAAACCTTTAAACGGTACTCGTACACGGCTGGGCCACAACAAATTGCACCATCAAAAAATTCAACTGGCGCCAAGCGACTGTCGCCTGCGGGCCACTTGAGTGGCGAAGAGAGGCTCAAGATGCAGTGGCAGTGACGGAGGAGGAGTGGCAGTGGAGTGGGATGGGAAGGGCTAGGCAGGATCCGTCTAACGGATCGCAGTCACTTGTTGCCACTTGTCCTGTCTTCTCGGCTTCTCGGGCGACATCACACAGGCGAGTCATAAAAATGATCACACTTTGTCCCCGAGACGCATCCTCATCTGAGAGATGTGAGAGGAACAAAAGCGGCATCGGCGGCGGCAGGAGATGTCGATGTGGGTTTTATGACCTGGCCGTGGCGGTGAGACGACCGCCGACTGTTCGTGTGTCGCTGCAGTTTTTGAAATTCGGAAATTATTGTTATGATTATTGCCTGTTTTTGTGGGTCCTCTGCTGCTCTACAATTTGTTTGCTATTGTCTCGACGTTTACAGCTTCTTGGCGACAAAAGCAGGCCGACAGAAACCGCAAAAGGACATCACTTGGGGGTATGGTAAGTGGAATGGGTAGGGGCAGGGGAACCGGAACGGAACGGAAACTCTAAAGAATCCTAAGGATCGATGACCAGGATAAAAATCTCAAATTACGGTCACGTTTTGTGCACGATACAATACAGACAGGGGGAGAGTTAAATTTTAACTCATCTGCCGCTTCTGAAAAGGGTATTTCTCAAAACATATTTTTGAAAGACTTAAAATAGATGATTTTTTAAATAAAAATATGACTTACAAAGAGCATTCTAAATAATAATAATAATTATACTACAAATTGTGTCTCACAATATTAAATTAACAAATATTAAAATACCAAACTCATATTATAAACTATAAATGGTTTACCTTAAAATACGAATATTTACGATTACACAGGTCTGCAAAAAATGGGTTTTGTGAGTTGTTGGAAAACGAGATATCATTTCTAACGTAATTTGGGCATTGAATCAGAATCCGTGCTCATTTTTGTATCTTTGTGAAAAAATATCTTGGGTGATTTGTCAATAATTCATATTAAAGGGGAAGAGTAGCACGAACCGAAAAAAGACTAACAAAATTTCCCGTGCCCTGTACATAACCTCAAAAGTAGTGAAAAACACGATTTTTCGA
>JAEIHY010020191.1:0-14675 GCA_018904565.1 Drosophila tsacasi | reverse complement strand
ATAACCTCAAAAGTAGTGAAAAACACGATTTTTCGAGTACATAACCTCAAATATCTCAAATGATGGACAAAATCTGAGCACAGATTCGCATTCTACGCACAAAATTACGTTAGAAATGATATATCGTTTTCCAACAACAAAACCATGCAGACCTGTGTTATCCTTTATAACTTTATATTAGGAAATCATAATTATCATAGCCTATTAATAGTTTGGCTTGAGATTAAATTAAAGAAAAGCCTTAAAGTAAATATATCAAAAATAACTGTAGAAAAATCATTCAATTTTACTAATATATAAATTAAGTAATCAAGTCCTTTAACAATCATAAGAACATCCAATTTCTTAGCTCATTCCTAGTTTCATTTGAAACCATCACATATTTTCCTATAATGATCTCAATTCCTAAAGAAAAATAGAAAATAACTGAAATCTCTATTAATTTCCAAAGAATTCCTATAATTTCTTAAAATTCTGGAGATAAGAAATTTGGAACATGAAAACGATCTTTGAAAGGTTAAGATGTCAAGTCAAAGTGAATCATAGAAAATGATTCCTCCGTTTGCTGTCGAATGGATCGGATCCTTGATAGCAAATCTGCTTGTGGTTAATGCTACTGCTCGCATTTCCATTACCCATCCAGGTTCCCGTCCCCGTCTCCCCGGTCATTAGGCAGTGCCTGCAGATATGCAATTTCCGGTAATTCGTAATTCGACTAGCTTTGCATAAACTCCTTGCTTCCATATTTCCGCTTATTCCGGTCGCTCTCTAAGTGCCCCTGACTGACCCAGAGACTGGCCAGGCCAGGCCCGAATGTGACTCAGGCAATTAACGCAGAGAAAGGACGGGAGTTTACCCGACGTCCAGACGGATTTGTGCCATTAGCGCTGGCTGTTTCGCGCTGTTCATTCAGTTTTCGGGGCGGAAAACCCCGGGGAAATCCGAGCTGTCCCGCTCTCTCGCTAATTGCATGTTTGTTATCTTTGGGAACGCGCTTACCGAACGCTGGACAGATCTGATAAGCAGAAGCAGACTTACATTTTGCACATGAATCAGACACATAGATTTATTGTTGCTTGTTTTTATGTTGTTCGTGGTTTACAATGTAACTTTTGGCTTGAACCATTACGTGGGTTAGACATTAGTTGTGTATCTTCTCTCATTTTCTATCATTTATCATTGTTCGTTTAGCACAAATGTGGCTTTGTGGAGTAATTCAGCTTGGTTTCGCATTGTGTACTCTTCGTTTTAGTTTATTATAGTTTTATCACAGCTATACGTTTATATTTATTTGTTAATAATTGTGTTTACCGTTGCATGTTTTTCTTCGTTTGAAAACACTTAAAAGATCAATAAATAAACACATTTACACCGAATTGCCTACGAAAGGGGGATACTTAGAGGAGAACAACACGGAAAATGTGAATAGATTTTCAGATAGTTCAGCGGAAAACCCTTAGGAGAGCTCGAAACCTGTGTTGCTGCTCACCGCATAGCGCAGCTTGTCCCGCAGCGTGGACTTCTTTTGGTAGTTGGGCAGCTTCAGCAAGTTAAAGCAGGTGGAAGAGGTGGGCAAGCGGTTCAGGGGATCCTTTTTGCGTATGGTGAAGAAGCCGCGGATTACGCTGCCAATGGTGTCCCCAGTGTCCTCGTCATCGCCCACCTCCACGCAGCGTATGGAGAAGGGCGGCTCCAGGTGGGCAAAGCCCAGCAACGGAGGCTTCGAGCAGCTCGTTACAAACTAGAAATAAAGCAGATTTACTACCCTGACAATCTTATGCCCTCAGTGACACCCACCTTTAAGAACAGCTTGCGCTCCTCCTCCGTGAAATCCTTGGCCAGGATGTCCCAGAGCCAGCCCACCACACGGTGGGAGTCGTGAAAGCCGCCATAGTACTGTGTGTGCTTGCGCAGATCCCGCAAATCCAACGGCACTGTGTCGCCGGAGATAAGACGCTGCAGTTCCGGCGGCGAGAACAGCGACAGCCATTCCGGGTTGACGATGCTGCGGAAGCCACGATTGAAGGCCACCGTCTGCTCCCGAATCTGGGTGTTCATGTGGAAGAAGGCCATGTAGTGGATGTACACCAGCTTGTTGTGGTCGTTAACCACGCGCGCCTTGCCCCCGGGATGCAGTTCGTGAGTGACTATCTTGCCCATCACATCCTGGTCGACGGAGAAGGTCAGGTTGAGATCGGCCACATCCTGCTTGTAGTGCTTGATGAAGGTCAGGCTGCGGTACAGCTCATTGTCCAGCGAGGGCAACTCGTCCATGCAGGAGTACAGGGCCTGCTGCGTCTGGCCCAGGAGCTGGGAGAGGAAGAAGGAGGCAAAGGGCACGTCCACCACGATGCCCTCGTACACGGCCTTGCCCAGCATGCGACCGACGAACTCGAACAGCTGCAGATGATTGTCTTGGACGTAGGAGATGGGCGACGGGTATAGCCGCTGGTCGGAGGTGGTCTTGAACAAATTCAGCGATGGATCGAACACCTTCTTGATGGTCTCCTCGAGGAACTCCTTGAACACGCCATCCTGGTCAATGCCCGCCTCGTGCAGTCCCTGCTGATTGATGAATCTCACGCGGATAACGCCCTTCAGGGCCTGCGTGGGCTGGGCGGCCAGTTGCCTGTACCCGTCCTCCACGATTCGCTCGCGATGGATGACAATTAGGGCGGAGCGTGGTGAGGCGCAAGCACTCTCCGTGAGACCCATCACCGCCTTTTCGTTCTGCACAAACTTGCGGAAGAGCTTGACCCGATCCTCGTGCGGAATAATGTGCGGCATCTTGGCCAGAAGCAGCATGGCATTCCGCTTGGCCTTCTCCAGGTCATTGATGAACGTTGAGGGCTTCACCTCGGGTATGAGCCAGTGATTGGGTGGGGTAAACGGACGCCGGCAGTCGCGGCGATACAGGCAGAGCATCAGCGTGTGCAGCGCCAGAAAAACAGGATTCTGTACAATGTTCTTGGCGCCTAATCGAGGGAGGATACATAAATATAGATCCTCACTTAATATCAAGGTAAACCTACCCAGAATATTATCGTTAATCAGTTTGTAGAGCATATTGTTGAGAAAATAGGTCAGCATCACGTAGTCGTTCAGCTTGAAGGGATTCTGCTCCGTGTACATCTCATATTCATCAAGAATTCTGCATGGAAATACATATATAATAATGTTCAGCAAGGACTCTGTTCCAACCTACGTGACATAGTGCGTCATGCAGTCGCAGAAGAGCATCAGCATGGCCGTCTGGGGCTTTTGCAGACTCGTCTCGCACTTGAGCAGCTCCAGATACTCCTTCATGCCGCAGTTGGGACCCAGCGACGTGATGAGCAACCATATGTCGTAGAGCACATTGTCGTTGTAGCAGATGCCCGTGAGAATGTCCAGCTTCATCTGGGAGAGCGTGTTGAGGGCGGCATAGTACATGCCGCAGATGCGCGACACCTGCAGAACCTCCGTGTTGTCCAGCCGGCGCCACTGCTGCTTCGCCTGCTTGTTGCTCGCCCCGCCGCACCGCGTTGAGCTCCGCTCCAAGGCCCGACGCAGCAGGTTCGATGTGGAAGGCTGCTGCGGCGACTGGAACTCAATCCGCTCGTAATTCCGATTGATCTCCTTGAGCAGATCACCGAGTAGCATCTTAATGCAGCGATGATCCCACAGCATGTGGAACTGCTTTTTGATCAGCGCCACATTCTGATTCTGCGCCGGCTCCGGCCCCGGAGTGTGCCAGCCGAGCAGCTCGTGCCATTGGGTGAAGACGCCTTTGGTGGTCACCGTGTTGGGTATTAACTCCAGCAGCGTTGTGGTGGTTTCCTGAAGGACGGACAAAGCGAAAAGTGAGCGATGGAAAGGATTGATTATGCCGTCGTCACTCACAGTCAGTAGGGGAGAGGCCAACGCTGTTGAGTCCGCCTGACCCTCGATGTTGAACAGGTTGACAATGTTGCCCAGGAACGCCAAGGACTTGGTGCCCGGCATGCTGGCACCGAACTCCTCGAACCACTGATAGTCCTCGGAGATGCTCAGAGCCCTGTTCAGCAGACCCAGCGTTGCAAACTGCTCCAGACACTGCGGCACACTTTGATGCAAGTGGTAGATCAAGGCGGGCACCGATAGAATCTCCGACAGGAATTTGGTCAGCAGATTGCGACTGAAGTCCCCATCGATCAGCGGACGCAGACACAGTGTGATAATGGCGACAAAAGTGACCGGTTTCACGGACAACTCCTCGCGAACAGTGCCGCGCAGCAAGACGAGCTGCAACAGGACAATAATTAAGAGTTAAAAACAGTTTTCTACTTTAGAATCGCAGCAAACCCACCCGCATGATTCTGTAGAAGTCGTGTTGCACCAAATGCCCTTGGATGTTGCAGCACACCTTCTGCATGGCCGGCTGCAGTCGCTCGAACTGCGAGCTGCGCAGTATCGCCCAGGACTTGGGCGCCGTAAACACCACCAGCGTGTGCAGGAAGAGGGCCAGCGACAGGCTGTCCGAATGATTCTCCGGCTTCAGCTCCGGCAGCAGGAGCATGCAGTGGGTGAGCAGCAGCTTAATGTGCGCTATCCACGGCAGGCTGCGCTCTTTGTGCAGGCACAGAGCGGCATACGAAAGTTTGGGGCTTTCCGCCTCCATGGCCTTGATGATGTACCGACAGATGCGCTCCAACCGCTCCCTGGCTCTCGGATCCGTTTTGTCCAGCTTGATCTGAGTAAGGTAGCGCCGGAGCAGCGGATACACATTGATGGCCACCAGTTCCAGTTCCGTGTCCTTGTCATCCTGGCAGTCGGTGAACACGGCATCGAAATCGAGTCTTAAAGGGGCATGAGAATGAGTAAGTGCCATAGTTAGCGATGGTAGCTCTCTTACATGATCCGCTTCTGGTACTTCCTGCGCGCCTCGTATCCCTTGAGCGTGGATTGCAGCAGGATGGCAGCCAGGTCCCGGCGTTTCTCCAACGCACGCTCCTCGCGCGCCGCCTTTGTCTGCTCCAGGAAGCTGCTCTTCTGCGTCTGGGCGAACATTGCAGCCCCGTAGCAGGTTGACGGCGATTGCGATGTTTTGCTACTATACTTAGTTGCCGTGGGCGTTTCGATGTTCGTTGGGCTTGTGTCGCTTAACTCTTTCGCAATATAATCAATGCCTTGTGTCGTGCTCTGCCCAAGATCGACTTCGACTCAGTGCATGGCTGGAAATTTGCATTTTAAAATCGAATTTACATTACTTTTTATTCCAATTGGGATTTGCGTCCAGGCTGCAGAGTGCCCGCCGCTCTTTTCCCTCTAAATACCACAGGCCGAATGGTCACACTTAACAACCGCTTTCAATGGACCATCCGAAGAGGAAACCTTTTTTATACATTTAAAAAAATTTCTAAATAATGGATTTTTATTATCTGCGCCTTCCTCTATACTTAAACCGAGTTGAAATTATAAAAAAATATACATTTAGCGAAGCCAAATGAAGATTATTTCAAGAAATTTGTACAATATAACAAAATATAACAATTTATGTAAGAAAGTGGAAAAACATGATTTATTACAATTCTTTAGGGACACCCAATGGTTAAATACCCACAAACCCAATAAAAAAACGTTAGCAAAGTCTATTCTTAGGATGTATTAATTTCGATTAACGAAATAATTAAATCCACAAAATTCACTCCGTGTTTCATTTGATACCGTTCCATTTCGACGCTACCTCATCGACACTCATTTGACGGACATCATAAAGTATCTGTAATAAATAAAATAATTGCGTCAAAATTATAAACTCCCCGTTCCAATTCCGGCTATATTCTAACATCTATTTGCTGAGATATGGCAATGCTAGCAGGATTAGAAAAATATCGATACCTTAATATAGTCCATCCGTTAGGGATGTTTAAAGCAATCAAGTAGAGTTGTCGGAAATTTGTAAAAATATCGTATCGATGATATTTTTTTAATCAAAATAAAAAATTAGAATGAATAAAATATCACTGTATTACATAAAAAAGAATATATATATATATATATATATATTTAAAGAAATATTGAAGAAGCTTAGACCATCGACATCGGTCGAACTTGCATCACTAGCGCGTTAAAAAAAAAAAGGAATCCAAAGGCCCATTTGGATAATTTTTTCTTAAAAACACGAATTTATGTAACAATGAAATTTTGCATAATTTTTTGCTTGCTTTTGCATACACATGCTTTCATGTATTGTAATTCAAATTGACAAAAAATATCAAATACAAATATCGCCATTTCGATATTTGGGTAAATACAAAATCGTAATATAAATATATCATCTTTAGAAAATATCGATATATTGATATTTTGATATATTGTAAACAACCCTACAATCAAGCCGCGGGTCACACTGTCCCAACGCGTGAAAATTAATAATTAATTATTTGCTGAAAATATGAAAAAGCTGGCGAAAATATGCATATAACTATGTGCAACAACAGCCGTGCGCAGTTCTCCGTTTCCGGGCATTTGTGAAGACACGTTGCGCGAACCCGCAGGAAGTGTGTGGCTAAAAAAGGCGATGTGTAGTTATGATTTAGCAAAAACAACAAAGCCCAAAAGTGCTAATAAAAAATACTCACACACATACCGCCACACACATACGCGCGCGCAAAGGTGAAAATTATAAATTAATAATGGCGAGGTCCGATAGCATATCAAATTAGCGAAATATGCTCAATTTTCGTGCTGCGGAGCGATCAAAAACTGTGAATTGCAACAGAAAATAATTTCAAGGTTTGCAGCAGGCGAATAGAAGGCAAAAAGGTAATTGAAAAATAGAACGAACGATTTTGGCACAAGCGCACACCAAACGCCATATATTTTTGTTGTCTGGCCGACCGTGGCGTGGCTAAGGTGGGTGGGGCGTGATTTTGGGGGCCAATCTGGGTGTGTGTGTCCCAGTGCGCCAGCAAGTGTGTGTGTGTGTGCTGTGGAAACAACAAACCCCGAAAGCCCCAAACTCCCCGTTCGCCTTGCAAGAAAAAGACGGACGGCAGACACGAAAAGTGAGTGTGGAAATGAAAACAATTGTGTGCAATGCATGTTAGCAAAGCGGAAAGCAAAAGAGGGAGAGTGTGCAGCCAGCCAGCCTGCCCTGTAATGCTCTCTCTCATGTAATTTGCCGCAATTTCGCCCATGCATTGCCTCATGCATTCTGCTAGCTCAGTGTGTCACTCTCCCTCACTCACACACTTACGCGCGCGTCAGCAGCATTGGCAAGGTCTCCTCCCCACCCATTCTCTCTCCCCATCTTCCGTGACAGCGCAGCATCATTGCGTTCCCGTTCCTTTCGGGCTGTCAGAAAAAAAGGCGCGCTCCCGCTGCTTCCTTTTTCGTCCGTTTCGCTTGCTCCACCATTTTCTTTCTAAAACGGCACACACATTTTCGCTGACGCCAGCCGCAGCGCCATCGCCAATCGCCAATCATTCGCCATCAGCCGCTCCTCCTCCGCGGTGCTCCCCACTGCAGCATCGCATCTCATCTCATCTCAGTGCTCGTTTCAGTGCAGTCCTCATCTTTGCTTATTTAATAAAAACAAGCATTGTTTTGTGTTTGTCTCTCTATCTGTATGCTGTGCGCGATTGCCCAACTACAGATAATCAAATTTATATTGTGCATGCGAGAAAGTAAATAAAGAGTATGCCAAACGGTTGTGATCGCGCTTGCTGCTGAAAAGGCAAATATTCGCAAAGCGCAATAATTGTGTGAGTTTCAAGTTCGTCCAGGATTTTTTGCAAAAACTGTACGTGAATGTGTGTTTTTTTGTGTGAGTGCGTTTATTGAACTTTGAGAACTTTTAGCAAAAGCCGGTTAGAATATAACAGCAGTTGCAGCAGTGCAGTGACGCATAACCTCAAAGATCGCTCTAGGGGTACCGTTAGATCGAGGTGCGACAGGGAAAATTATGGCTACCACTCCACACTCTGCTTCTCCCGTCGCTGGCAAAAAAATGTGAAACTTTTCGTCGAAAAGCGTTAAATAGTAAAAAGTAAACATTGGTAAATTCCACGGCGGCAGTAGCTGGTGTGCTGTGCTTTTAATGCAGTAATTGGGCCCCGTTATGTTTTAGTGCCCGCCGCACACGCACACATACAAACGCAGTTGCATTGCTGAGAGGTTTAAATTATAACAGTAGAAAAAAATCGAAGAAAGTCGCCAGAGCAACAACAGAAACAACAACATTATTAGCAGCAGCAAGAAGGAGAGGAGAAATAGCAGGCGAAAGAAACAAGATTCGAAAATGGGCACACACACAAGAGACAAGAAATAAGCAGCAATGGCAACAACGAAACTAAATGAAAAGTGCGAACTGCATAAAACCTAACCAAACTTCTGGGTCGTCGTCGAACCCCCGCTAATGCCCCTGCAATCGAAATCCCGAAATCGAGTTAAAATGTTTGTTATTTTATTGATTTATATATCGCCGTCGTCGCTGTTGCTCGTCACTTGCGCCATCGCCCAAACGAAGGTGTTATATATTTTGTTATTTATTTGCTTTCCTGATAAGCCGACAGCCGACACAGTCCATGCAAATGCTAATTTCCAATCGTCAATTACAGATTATTGCTTATTTGCTATCATTGTCGTAGTTGTTGCTGCTACTGCTCGGCTTGTAAATTTAACAAATTAGCGAAAACTGATTTGATTAAATTTCGAGCTTCAAGTTGATTTTATTGTCACGCACGCCAAATGTTGTCTTCTTGGAAATACAACTGATTGGAAGCGATCACGTGGTTATCGATTGAAACCAGTAATAAAATCCAAACCTTTTGTTTGTTTATTTCAGGAAAAGGAAACGCAACCAAAAATAAGCACCAAGAAGCCGTTACAATTATAATACCATAAATTATAATAGGAAATTGAGAGGAAACAAGACCAAAACAAGCAGCATCCTATAACTAACAACGAGATGAAGTACCAAACTGGAACAACTGACAACAGTGCATCAGCGCACGAGATGCACCAGCTCCCCAGCACATCCACTCCCAAGGAGGCAGCAGCAGCAGCTGTTGCTGCACCCACGACGACAGCCACACAGGCCAACGGCAATTCCAACCCGAATCCCAATCCCAGCCAGAGCCAGAACCAGAACCAGGCGTCCAATGCTCTGTTCTGCGAGCAGGTGACCACAGTGACAAATCTCTTTGAGAAGTGGAACGACTGCGAGCGAACCGTTGTGATGTACGCGCTGCTGAAGCGTCTGCGCTACCCCAGCCTCAAGTTCCTTCAGTATTCGATTGACAGCAATCTGACCCAGAATCTGGGCACCTCGCAGACGAACCTCAGCAGCGTGGTCATCGACATCAATGCCAACAATCCGGCGTATTTGCAGAATCTGCTGAATGCCTACAAGACGTTCCAGCCGTGCGATCTCCTCGATGCCATGTCCTCTTCGTCGTCGGACAAGGATTCAATGCCGTGCTACGGCAGCGACTTTCAGATCACCACATCGGCCCAGTGCGACGAGCGGAAGCTGTACGCCCGAAAGGAGGACATACTGCACGAGGTGCTCAATATGCTGCCACTGCTGAAGCCCGGCAACGAAGAGGCGAAGCTCATCTACCTGACCCTGATTCCGGTGGCTGTCAAGGACACCATGCAGCAGATTGTGCCCACTGAGCTGGTACAGCAGATCTTCTCGTACCTCCTCATCCATCCGGCTATCACCAGCGACGATCGGCGGTCGCTTAATATCTGGCTGCGTCATCTGGAGGACCACATCCAGGCTGCGGCGGCGGGCCTGACCAATCGCAGCTACTTCCTGCAGCCCTCTCCGCAACTAGTAGCCGGTGGCAGCTCCACAGGCAGTGGCAGCTGTTCCTCATCAGCGGCCAGCTCCTCGACAGCCTCCTGTTCGTCGGTGGCCAGTGGCAGCCGATCTTCGCGCACCAACGACTGGCAAACGATTGCTCCGCCCAGCAAGCAGCTGCAGCACAAGTTGGCCGGCACTGGGGACTGGCGAGGCAGCGGAGGAGCAACTGGAGCCGGCGGCTGCTCCAGTGGATCTATCAATCCACTCTGTGATAATTTAAATGGTATTACCTTGAACGAATTAGCATCTAGTCAGAACAGCCTCGGCCTGTCGCTGGAGGGCAGTTCTTCGCTGGTCAACGGCGTAGTTGCGGGAGCGGGCTCGATGTTGGGAATCGGCGGCGGCGACGACCATGACACGTCATTCAGCAAGAATGGCACGGAAATACTTGACTTTGATCCGTCCACGGCGGACATAGCGGAGGCCTGCAGCAGCAGCAGCCTGGCCAGCAGCAGTAACCTATGCCGCAATTCGTCGGCATTGGACGCACTCAACGATCGCTTGCAGGCGCCGCAGCATCTCCAGCAGCAGCAGTTCCTGCAGGCCCCGCCCTACGCCTCGATCCTGATGGGCAATGTGGGCGATCAGTTTGGCGACATCAACCGCTGGAGCCTGGACAGCAAGATTGCGGCACTGAAGACGCGACGCTCCAACAGCCTGACGACGCAAACCATCTCCAGCTGCTCCAGCTCGTCCAACTCATCGGTGATCACGGTCAACGACAACTGCTCCAACTCCACGGAGAACCTTGCCCAGTTTGCCAACAAGCCGCGCAGCTTCTCCCTCTCCATTGAGCACCAGCGCGGAGCACTAGCCAACAGTGGCTCCGATACGCGGCTGGACGAGTTCAAGCCCAACTACATCAAGTTCCACACCCGGAACGTGGGCATGTCGGGCATTGGCCTCTGGCTGAAGTCCCTGCGCCTGCACAAGTACATCGAGCTGTTCAAGAACATGACGTACGAGGAGATGCTGCTGATCACCGAGGACTTCCTGCAGAGCGTCGGCGTGACGAAGGGCGCCTCCCACAAGCTGGCCCTGTGCATCGAGAAGCTGAAGGAGCGAGCCCACATCCTCGGCCGTGTCGAACAGGAGCTAATCACGGGCCAAATGAAGCTGAGCACGGCGGTCGAGGAGCTGACGAACATTGTGTTGACGCCCATGAAGCCGGTGGAGGCCATTGGGCCGCCGGAGGAGAACATTGGACTGCGCTTCCTCAAGGTCATCGATATTGTGAGCAACACTCTGCAGCAGGATCCGTATGCTGCGCAGGACGACGAGACCCTGGGTGTGTTCATGTGGATACTGGACCGCTCCATACACAACGAGGCGTTCATGAACCATGCCAATCAGCTCAAGGACCTCAAGTTCAAGCTGTCCAAGATGAAGATATCCATGGTGCCGAAGCTGCATCATGTGAAGCCAGGAGTCACGAGCAGTGGTCCCAGCAATGGCAGCATAAACAAGCCCAGGTAAGTGCTTGGACAACTCCTGTGTCTCCTCGGATATAGTAACTAACTCCCCTTTTTGACAGGTGGAATGGCAAGACTCGCAAGTGCGATACGAAGAATGGCAGCAACGACCGGATCAACAACCGCAAGAACTCCAATGACATGCTCAACTTCTCGTTGAACTGCCTCCAGCATCCGCTGCCTCACCATCCGCAGCAGCAGCCACTCCCGCCGCCGCCCCTGCCGCAGTTCGACTACAATGGCTACGGCGGCGGTCCGTCGCATCAACCGCAGTATAAGAGCTCCTCCTACCCCTTCATGGGCAATCCCCAGCAGCAGCAGCAGCCTATCAAGCCCCATCACCATGCCCAGCAAATGCAACAGATGCTGCAGCAGCACAATCACTTTCCGGCACTGCCGCAGCAGACGCCGCCACAGTCGCATCGCCGATCGCTGAACAATCTTATCCTGGTGGCCGGCGGACCGCAGCAGCCGCAGCAACTGATCTTCAAGCCCGGCCAGGGAGTGCTGACCAACAGTGGGTCCAACGACAACTTGCTGATGGAGCGCAATCAGCAGCAGCAGCAGCGGAAGCTCAGCGGGAATGGAGGAAGCCTGTCCAGTGGGGAGCATCAACCAAAGAAGACGATGGCCGCTGTTGTGATGGTTAGTAATCAGAGTCAGGAACAGCAGCACGATCAGCAGCCGCAGATCCTGATCAACAACAACAACAACAATAACAACAGCATGCTGAACAACAATTTGATTAACCAGCAGCAGCTGCAACTGCTGGCCGCAGCCGCAGCCGCCGCCGCTGTCAGCAACGGCAGCTGTCTGTGCTCGAATGGTGGCGGTGTAAATGGTAGTGCCTGTGGCCACAATCTCTGTCAGCACAGCGGCAGCAAGAATAACAATGCCGTGGATCATTGCCTGCCCCAGCCAGCGCTGGTGGGCCTGGGCGGAATGTCGCCCCACGTCGCCGAGTACAAGCTGAATGATTTCAAGAGTCTGGAGCAGCTCGAGACGCTGTGCCGCCAAATGACTGAGCAGGCAATGAACTGAGCGAGCTGCCAGCAGCACACACTCTTTTGTGTTCACACCTAGCTTTGAACCGTGTTTGAAGTTTGATTTAGCGAGAAACGAACATGAATGTTTTTATACATATATATTATATATAGTTTTGTAAGAGTCGCATCTATGTTTGTGTCGCGCCTAGTTCTGCCCCCTCATGCCGTTTTGTAATCGTTTTTAGTTCGTAAGCCGATATATAGTTTGTTTAAATGTTAAGTTTATTAATTATGTGTGCCAAGAGACGCTCCCGGAGGCTGCTCCCCAGCTGGCCGGTCTCTCTCGCGGGTCCAACGGCTGGCCGTTGGAAACCCTTGGAGCCCGGTCCGCCTCTGCGCCATCCCCACGGTTGGTGGCTGGTGGCTAGCAGCGGGGGCGTGGCAATGTCAATGTTATTAATGTCTAGGTTTCGTAAATGTTCGTCGCCATTTCTGTAGTTGTTCAACTAACACGCCAAGCCAACAAAACACACAATATACCATAACTTCTCTCTACGTAGGAAAATTTGGCCAAATTCGATCAACATTTCACACTATTCTAACTCAAACATCCATCACCATCATCCACCAAAACGAAGGAATGAAGGAATACCCCGCTGAACGACGACGAAAAAGTTGTATCTAGTGAAAATTATAAAATGAACTCTGCATCGTGACCATGAGACTGACTAAGATTACTTTTCGCAACTAAAGAAAACTAGAAGGGAAGCTTGAAACGACGGGAGGTATGAGAGATGAGAGACGAAAAACGAAAGCTGAGAGAGCTGTTGGCGCGAATCAAAAACATTGCTTGCTGAATGATGTAGTAAAGTCACACACAATGGATATGTTTATATAGTATACACGCATACACACATAATTTATTTTAAATTTAAAAGGGAACATGTTTGCTGAACCCCAGACAGGAGGAGGAGGAGAAGGAGAACCCTAAACTTCAATGTTTCACTGTCTATATTGTTGTGTTGGAATCGAAGGAGGAATTGTATTGTATTTTGTATAAGTAAGCGTAAGCCCCCAGCCCCAAGTAGTGCATAAGCATATGCATCATGAATCATGATCCTTGATCCTTGATCCTTGATCATCCCTACTATTTACCACTATGTTTGCTTTAGTCAATTGTTTATCAGCCACTCGACATGATGTTACGTTTTAGTTGTTTTCAAACAAATTATACATTATATATATTTAGATGTACGAACGAGTGTACGTCGCAGCATAATAAGCTTAATTAACGACGATGGCGAGGCAAAGGCAGCCAAAAAATCAATACCAATATGAGAGCGTAAAAACGCGTAGCCTAATTTTAATTGTATAAAAAAAACAAAACAAAAACCGAACAAAACCGCATGTGTAAATCTTGCTTAGAAATGTTTTTCGTTTACTGATTTCTTGTCGATATTTCAAAAATAACCACAACAACCGCAACATTGTAAATTGCTGATATGCTTTTATTTATTAATAAACAACAACCTAGATTGTGTACGGCGCAGGTTGGGATAAAGAAATAGCCTAAAATCGTATTTTAGCGACAAAACTGAATGGTTTAATGAAAAGTGCAACTACTCGTAGACGAAGAATTTGTGCAAAGAACGGTCTATCAGGATATGTGTGTGTACCCACGTACCCCACACACCCACACAAACATATTTATTTTCAATAAACTATTTCGAGAATTAAAAACAAAAACAAAAATACCCATGCTGTTTTGCCTCTCCCTAACAACCCAGGTTGCCATGCGTCTCTGGTCTTGTTGTCCGCCGTAAAACAACTCCCATACCAAAAGCATTCCCGACACACGCCACACAACGAAATTAATTAAGCTATTTCCGCATAATTCCGAGCCAAATTATATAGATTTAAGCAGAAAATGAGCCGACATCGCTTCAACAACGTTCAGATCAAGGCCCTGCCCGGGGGTTTGATGGCCCAGCAGCAGGAGGCGCAGGGCGATGGCGACCGCCAGCCCGGCGGGCAGAAGATACCGATGTGGCCAAGCGAGCGGATTGTTCCAGGTGGAGCCGGTGCCTTTCACTCGGCCAAGGTGCAGTACAGCAAGGAGACCGCCGATCTGATTCGATGTAAGTGGTTTTTGGGGCCAGACAAAAATTAGAGCTAAAGCCAGAGAAAATCAGCAGGATCTTCATCGAATCATCTTAAAAATATTGAGCTCCCTGTTTTTATACACTTGCAGGGTATTATTATTTTAGTCGGAAGTTTGCAATGCAGCGAAGGAGACATTTCCGACCCTATAAAGTATATATATCTTGATCAGCATCAACAGCCGAGTCGATCTAGCCATGTCCGTCTGTTTCTACGCAAAAT
>JAEIHY010020190.1:2569-20040 GCA_018904565.1 Drosophila tsacasi | reverse complement strand
TGTTTGAATTTGCTGTTGGGTTGGCCAGGAGTTGAATTGGCTTGTATTGGGACAGGTAGTGGGAGCTGTCGAAGGCACGCGCAGCCGCCAGAAAGCTAGGCAGTAGCTTAGGGACAATTATTAATCTAAAGCGAATCATCAAAAGATGATTGATCATTTGCCTCTATCAAATACATTAAGACAGTGTTTGCTCTTTTAAGACCTGGATTCGACTTTTCCGCGTATTATTGTTCATTGCGGGATCCATACTTTGAAATATGTGAAGGGCAGAGCGAGAGGCAACATCGGGAAAAGTCTGTTTTATTAAAATAAAATAATCTCCTAACGCCTGCACCTTTCTAGTATTTTAGAATTTGAACTGGATACAGCGGTTCGAAACAGACCTCGGTGACAAACTGTTCCAAACTATTCGCCTCTCTCTCTCTCTCACTGCTTTGGAACAGTTTTCGTCTACGTCGATACGGTGCTTCAGGGTCGATTTGTAATCGATAAAAGTGTGACCAGGGGTGAATCCGCTTATCGGTGTTTTCACAGCTCTAGTTTTCGCAGCGCTTTGTTTATTTCTTGTAACCCGCACTTAATAAAATTATTAATTAAGAACTGGCAACAGTGAAAAGCCGAAATGTCTAACGCACAGCGCTCGTTTGTGCAAAAGGTCTCCAAGTAAGTTGGCGCCAACCGGCTATTTTTTTTCTTCGACAAAGCAACGCCCAACGTGCGTATCTATATCAATTTTCTCATACCCATAGGCAGTCTGCGGCTGATGTACGGAAAAATGTCTCCACTTGTCATTTGTCAAAGACTATAGACACGGCGCTGTGCTCTTCTACGGTGAGTTCAGCGTAATCTAATTCATACATATATAAAACTAAATCCGGCCTGCGGCACAGGTTTCTCCGACAGAGCCGCTCGACTATGAGGAGTTCCTGTCGCAGCATGTAAACATCATAAGCCAAGATCCCTTGAAACACATCCTGGACTTTCCCCAAGGAGATGTAACTGTGAAAGTCATTCCCCGAAAAATCCGCACTGTTGATCACATTGTTCCCAGCGAAAAAATGTTAGTTATCGAACCATTGCCCAATTAAAGAACGCTACTTATAAACCATTTTTTAGAACGGATTTGCCTCATCATGTCCAAGAGTGCATCAACTGCTACACACGCCCATGGAAAGCAATTGAGTACGCGCAGCGGCACCTCTCCAGCTCGTGCTATATTCGCGAGCGGATTGACCGCGGTACCATTAGCCCGTCGGCATACCGACAGGAGTTTGAGATCGACAAGGACTTTGCCTCCTTCGAGGAGACGTTTGCCTACAAGAGCGAGAGCTGCACTCCCAGTTCAAGGCAGTCCATAGCGAGTCTGGCTTCCGTTAGTTCTTGCACGGATACCTTGACACCTCGCGGCTCGTGGGCCAGCTTTGATCTCCGTCGCTCGGTCAATGATCCCCTCTTACCGAACCTACTACACAACGTTCCGCCGGAACAAATTGATCAGACTAACGAAGCGCGACGGCAGCAGGACCGTCAAGTGGCTCTCTTTTCGCTGTATCCTGAGTCTGAATTGGAGGAGAGCATCGAGCGCAGGCTGCTGGCCGAAATTCCCATGGAACACATGGGACACCGAATTCAGGTTAAGTGCCTTCAGCTCCGGCTTGAACTCGAGGTGGAGCCAATCTTTGCCTCGATGGCCATATATGACGCTAAAGAACGTCAAAAAATATCCGAGAACTTTTACTTCGACATGAACTCAGATAGTCTGAAGCGGATGTTGTCAAGTCACGTCCAGTGTGCCGACGTCAGCACCCAGAGCCATGCGGCCATATTTGAAATCTCATACCCCAGCAACGACCTGTTCCTCGTGATTCGTCTGGAGAAAGTGCTGCAGGGCGATATTAACAACTCGGTCGAACCGTATTTGAAGGAGGATAAGGATAAGTACCGCGAGAAGGTTAAGTCGAACGCTACCGATTATTGCGAGCGTTTGGGCAAATACCGGATGCCTTTTGCGTGGACAGGAATCTACTTGACAGACGTTTTCAATGGCGACAATTTGGAAAGCAAGGACGCCGGCGGGAACGAGCGTGATTCTGTTGCCAGCGGAACCGGCTGTGGCGGAATGGGCGCAGCCCCGAGCTCTAATAGTTTGGATCGGAAGTCATCAACAAGTAGCTTTGACCAGCTCAGGCGTAAAGCCGACTATGTGAGTGGAACCTTGACCCGCCGCGGTTCGTTGGAACGGAAGGAAAAGCGCCGATCGTGGTCACCAGATGATTTTGCCAATGTAGTGGAAAACTTTCGCCCTATTACGATAACGGTTCCAAGCTTCTTTAAGCAAGAAGCAGATAAAATGAAGGACGAGGACTTGTATAAAATTTTGCCCGAGCTGAAACGATCGAGCTCAGTTATGAAAAAATACAAATGCATTCCGGGCTCCATTAAACTGGAGATCTCACCTTGCATTGAGGACGCCAAGAACTCACTAACGCCAGAGCTAGCCAAAATTAACCCTCAGAGCGCCGAGAACACACGCCCAATTAAAGAAGTGCTGGAATTTCCACAGTCTGCTATTTTTAATCCACACTATACCTATCGCAATCTACTGTTCGTTTCGCCAAAGGAACTTAATTTCTCGTCGCGTGCCGGTTCTGCACGTAATATTGCCGTGCGCATACAATTGATGGCGGGCGAAACACCAAAGGACGCGGTAAATGCCATTTACGGCAAGTCTTCTTGCCCGAAATTCTCAACCGAAGCATTCACGGCTGTCAACTATCACAACAAGTGCCCATCATTTTATGATGAGATAAAGATTGCCCTACCCGCCTCAATAAAGCAGCATCATCACCTATTTTTCACCATTTATCACGTGTCCTGTCAAAAGAAGCCGCAGGACGTTCAACCGTCGGTGGAGACACCAATTGGCTACACATGGCTGCCATTATTGGAGGACGGCAAGCTCAAGGTTGGAGAGTTTAATCTACCTGTTATGGTAGAATCACCACCGGAAAACTACTCCTTTATACCTCCAAATGTGCATCTACCCGGTATAAAATGGCTGGATAATCACAGAGCCGTGTTTGCTATCAATGTAGAAGCTGTGACGGCCATTCATACGTTGGACCCATCCCTGGATCGCTTCTTCCTGATCTGCGAGTATCTAGACACTCGTAACATACCCTCCCATATTGGGGAAGGAAATATAGAAGCGGAGCTGAAGAAGTGTTTGCTAGACATCGAAAATGCAAGTCGCGAGGCGCTGGTGAGGCATCTGCCATTGGTACTGGATAAACTTGTAGAATTGTTGGTGATGACCCACAAGATCGGTGGCCAGGCCATGTCTCTGGGCTCCACAGTCTTCGAAGTTCTGTGCTTGGTCTCGTCACTCTTGTCCATATTGAACGACGATCTCGTAGTTGATCAATACGGACGGCAGAGTTTGCTTTCGACTTACGTGCAATTTCAGTGTAAAATTCCCCATCCCTTTTACAGCAAGCAGAGATTAACATGTAGCAGGAGCACAACGGATGAACTGCAAGTGAGTGAGTCCTACAGTCTGTATGATGCGATGGGTAGTGGTCGGAGTCTAGACAGAAAGGGTAAACTTGGTTCTAAGACTGCCACGACATTTATTAACTAATTTTATTCCAGACCCTTCGATGGATATTATTCACTCAATCGTGGGTCGGGATGTTCAAGTGCGGCTGCTACACGAAGAACTGGCCCTGCACTGGGTCGTTGCCAGTGGGAAAGCTGCAGAATTAGCCATGTCGAATTCGTGGTTTTTATTTGAGCTCATAGTCAAGTCAATGATTGAACATTTGCACAACTCAAACACCCTAAATGGGCCGCGTAAGAATCGTTTTCCACACCAGGTCAATGACGATTTGTCTACACTGGTGCACCTAGTCACTACAAAAGTAGTTGGCTATCATTGCAGCGAACCAAAGTTGGCACAATCCCTAAATGCCAGCTTAAGCTTCTTTATTTTCGACATCCTGAGCATCATGGACCGGGGATTTGTTTTTGGATTGATTAAGACGTACACGAAAGTTCTGATTTCCAAAAACGCCTCGATACCAGATTTAATGAACTATAAAATAGACTTCTTGAGAATTGTGTGTAGCCACGAGCACTTCGTAGCTCTTAACTTACCGTTTGGTACTTCGTACACGATGGTTTCTGCGCCATGTAGCCCCACTCCAAGCACAACATCGAGCAACAGTCAGACTTCATGTGTAAGTTGAGTAAAATCTTAAAAATGTGTACTTATTTGTAAATTATCCTTGGCAGGGATCATTGGAACGAGCTCTACACGCAGACCTCAGTCAGGAATTTCTTCAACAACACTTTCTTGTGGGACTTGTTCTCAGCGACTTGGCGGCAGTAATGGAGGTACCGAATCCCCAGTTACACGGAAAGGCTATTCGCTGCGTTCGTAACCTGATGACTTCGCACGATTTGGACCCTCGCTACAGCGATACGGAAGCCCGTGCCAGAGTTGCGGCATTATATATACCGCTCCTGTCAATAGTCATGGACAGCATTCCGCAGTTGCACCAGCATGGACTTGACCAGGACCGTTTGCAGCAGATAGGTCATCTCGAAGATTACCAAGGCCCCCACCAAACCATGACGACAAGCACCATTAATCCAGAAGTGGCATATGCTATATCCGGCAGTCGCCCGTACTCCTACATGAGTGAGCAAGTTAAAAGCAAGTCTCCATTTAACTCAGAGAACACCCGCCACCTCTTGGTCTGCTTTCTGTGGGTGCTGAAGAATTTGGAGCGGAGTACTCTATACCGTTGGCTGCTTGGCCTAAGCCCGCACAGAGTGCACCAAATGCTGCAGGTTGTAAACGTTGGACTTAAAACGTTCGAGTATACGGGGCAGAGACACGTCACCACCCTGAAGCGGACAAATACTCAGAGCTTTAGGAAAAATGTGTCTACGGACGTTAAGGAGAAGTTGGAGGAGTGTATAAGGGGCACCAACTCAGCACGCTACGATCTAATAAACAGACGAAAGGATCGCAACTCGACGGAGAAGTTTCGCTGGCGAAAGGATCAGATGCCCTACCGCTCACAGTACGCGGACAGTTCGGGCAAAAGTGAGCATGACATTGAACTGAGTCACTTCATTGAAGGTTCGCTGGCTACCGAAGTAGCACTCGTACTCCTGGACACCATTGAAATTATTGTTCATGTGGCTGCTAACCTTCACCACAATCTCCTGGGGACCGTACTCAAGGTGTTACTTCATGCGCTGTCCCGAAATCAATCAACACTGGCGCTGCAAAACTTGTTTGCCTCGCAGCGCGCTCTAATCTTCAAATTTCCGAATTTACTATTTGATGAGGAGACCGATATATGTGCGGACTTGTGTTTGATTCTACTAAAGCACTGCGGGTCTCTGTTGCCTGGGATTCGCTCACAAGCAGCTGCATCCCTTTACCTACTGATGAGACAAAACTTTGAAATCGGCAATGTAAGTTTTAGTTCAAGGAAATTCAATTTGATTAACTTTTTGGAGTGTTTTCTTTTAGAATTTTGCCCGCGTTAAGATGCAAGTGACGATGTCGTTGAGTTCGCTCGTTGGTACGAGCACGGTGTTCAGTGAGCAGTCCCTGCGGCGTGCGCTAAAAACAGTTCTTGTGTACGCCGAGTCAGACTCTGATCTCCAGGATACGTCGTTTCCAGAGCAAGTGCAGGACCTTCTGTTCAATCTTCACATGATACTATCCGATACTGTGAAGATGAAGGAGTACCAGGAAGACCCAGAAATGTTGCTTGATCTCATGAATCGTATTGCAAAGGGTTACCAGAACAATCCCGATCTAAGGCTTACCTGGCTGGAGAACATGGCCAAGAAGCATCGTGAGCGTGCGAACCACACGGAGGCAGCCATGTGCTATGTGCACGCAGCTGCTCTGGTTTCTGAATATCTCAGCATGCTGGAGTCACAGACCCACCTTCCTGTCGGCGCCGTCAGTTTTCAACGCGTTTCCCCAAATACTCTTATGGAGTCAGCCGTGTCAGATGACGTCCTCAGTCCAGGGGAGGACGGTATTTGTTTGGGAAATCACTTTACGGAAACTGGACTAAAGGCTTTGCTGGAAGAAGCCTCGAATTCATTTCAAGTTGCTGGCATGTATGAAGCCATGAACGAGGTGTACAAAATTCTGATTCCCATCTGCGAAGCCAACAGGGATTTCCAGAAACTCAGCAAAGTGCACGGCAAACTACAGGAAGCTTTCAACAGAATAGCTCAGCTACAGGTACATCGTTTCTTAATTTTCCATTCGTTTGTGCAGTATGTATTTATTTTAATATTTAAACAGGGGAAAAGAGTCTTCGGTACGTACTTTCGAGTGGGATTTTATGGAGGCAAATTCGGAGATCTGGACCAACAGGAATTTATTTACAAAGAACCAACTTTAACAAAGTTACCAGAGATTTTCAGTCGGCTCCAGGTACGCAATAAGTAAATACCTAACCAACTTCGCCTAATTCAACGAAACCGGTTTTCTTGTTTAATAAATGCTGCAGAACTTCTACACTGAACGCTTTGGACCGGATTCAGTGCATATCATCAAGGACTCAAATGCAGTTGACATAAGCTCTCTGGATCCCGACAAGGCGTACATTCAGATCACCTATGTGGAGCCATACTTTGAAACCTACGAGATGCGTCATCGAGAAACATACTTCGAGAGGAACTTCAATATCAGTAAGTATTAGATTGCTCCTCATATGGTCTTAATAATTATATTTTGGTTTATGATTAGAACGTTTTATATATTCGACGCCGTTCACAAAAAACGGAAAGGCACATGGCGAGCTCCATGAGCAGTGCAAACGGAAGACAATTCTGACCACAGCTAACCACTTTCCGTACGTGAAGACACGAATCATGGTGATTAGCCGGCAGCAAATAGTCTTGGAACCCATTGAGGTGGCAATAGAGGTCAGACAAGCCAAGGAAATACGTAACAAACATCTCTAACACGATTTTTCTAATTAGGATATCCAAAAGAAAACTGTAGAGTTGGCGGCTGCTACAAATCAGGAGCCTGCTGACCCAAAAATATTGCAAATGGTGCTGCAGGGGTGCATAGGAACCACCGTGAATCAAGGCCCAATGGAAATGGCAAGCGTGTTTCTCTCAAATCTATCCGACGGCACCACCGTGCCAACCAAACATCAAAACAAGCTGCGTCTATGCTTCCGAGAGTTTTCCAAGCGTTGTGCAGATGCCTTGAAGAAAAATCGCAACCTAATACTTTCAGATCAAAAGGATTATCAGCGGGAACTGGAGCGGAACAACGATCGTTTCATCGAGCGGTTGACGCCCTTCATCACTCTGACAACAGCCCAGAACCAGGGCGTCGTTAAGTATGTGTCTCAATATCTACTTATTTCCAATTATTCCTTCAGTTTCAACTCTACCGTCACTTACTTTCAGGGCCAACGCGTGCAATAACAAAAGCACTCCTTTAAAATGGTAAATTTGGCAGTACACAGCTGTAAGAACATTTTTTCAAACCAAACCCTTGCTATTTCATGTCTAGCGTGGCGGATTATTTTAAGTAAGTTACGTATCAGCTCTGAAAGTTCAATTGGCCAATATTAGTTTTTGGCCGATCGATCTCTATTCGGTAGCATATTAGAATAAAACTCCCAAACACTCGAATATGGTCCAATACCAAATATTTTTACCAAATATAATTAACAGTGACTAATAATAAAATGAACTTCATTCTATATGCATTAATGTTTTATAAATCGATTAAGCAAAATAAAAAACTTAAAAACGACTGCCTCTCCTGAGAAGCACCCAGTAATATCCTTTCTATATTTTATATAAATAAAAAGAAAGGAAGCTAACTTCGGCACACCGAAGTTTGCATATCCTTGCAGCCTACAATTAGACCATTATAATTTAATTCAGTTCCGATTCTATAGCAGCTATATAATACAGTAGTCTTATCTTGATCAAATTAAAATTTTAGAAAAAAAAAATTATATGAAAATATGTTGCAAATTGGAAAAATTATATTTTTTTCCTCAAATTTTCCGATTGTTCCTATGGCAATTATATGATATAGATGTCCGATCTTGATAAAATTAAAACCAGGGATCGCAAATAAGAGTTATGAGAAAAATGAAAGTTACTACCAAAAAATTAAGCTGGAGAGATTAAAAAATGGGGTATACCATATTTATTCAAGGAGTTTTCAAAATCAATATATACTTTAATTACCAATTTGTATTTCTTAATTGCGTTTTAACTCTTATTATCAATTATTAATAAAAAAGTTGTAAAATAATTATTATATTCAATTTTAAATATATTCGTTTGATGTATATATTTTGCTTAAATACCATATGTCACATATATAACATATGCATATGCCGTAATATATTTAAGCAGAATTTACATATCAAACGAAAGGAGCTGATGTGGAGATTAATAAATATGTCAATCTTGAAGATATTCCGCTCCATTAAAAGTTATTGCGATTCAATTTTTATTTTAAAAATTAAAAATACAAATTTTAAAAATTGAAAATAAAAATTGACAAATAACTGTTATTTAAAATTTTTTTGAGTAAGAATTTGAGAATAATAGATATTTTTAATTAATATTTTAAAAATTTAAAATAATTATTCTACAACTTTTATATACAAATTAAAAATAATTATTATTCTTTAACTTTTTTTTATATAATAAGAACAAAAATCTTATTTTATTTATATGAAAATATGTTGAAAATTGGTAAAGTTATAATTTTTTTTCCTCAAACATTTTCGATCGTTCCCATGGCAGGTGTATGATATAGTCGGCTGATCCGTCCCGTTCCGACTTATACGGTAGTAAGAGCATATAGAAGACTATCTGTAAAGTTTCATTCAGATAGCTTCAAATCTGAGGGACTAGTTTGCGTAGAAACGGACATACGGGAATGGCTAGATCGAGTCGGCTGTTGATGCTGATCAGAATATATATACTTTATAGGGTCGGAAATGTCTCCTTCACTGCATTGCAAACTTCTTACCAAATTATAATACCCTGCAAGGGTATACAAATTGGTTCGAGTCGATTTTGTTGTCTTCCCGTTCAGAGCAAACTTTTCAACACTTCTTAGCAAAGTTAACCACCTATTTATTCTCTAATTTCATCGCGCCAGCCTTGATGCTCAGGGTCGATATGTAACCGATTAAAGTGTGACCCGTGGTAAATCCGCTTATCGGTGTTTTCACAGCTCTAATTTTCGGAAGGCTTTGTTTATTTCTTGTAAACCGCATTTAATAAAATTATTAATTAAGAACTGGCAACAGCGAAAAGCCGAAATGTCTAACGCTCAGCACTCGTTTGTGCAAAAGGTCTCCAAGTAAGTTAGCACCAACCACCGGCTATTTTTATTCCTCGAGAAAGCAGCGCCCAATATACATATCAATATTCTCTTCATACTTATAGGCAGTCTGCGGTCGATGCGGCACAGGATCCCACAGAGCCGCTCGACTATGTCGCAGCATATAAACATCAGCCAAGATCCCTTGAAACACATTCTGGACTTTCCCAAAGGAGACGGAACTTTGAAAGTCATATCCCGAAAAATCCGGACTGGTGATCACATTGTTCCTGTTTATAACGCTCGGTACGTGGTTTAATATGCATATTGTTAGTGTATGGTTATAAGTAACATATTTCATTGAACTGCTGCAGGTTCTTTTCCCCTTGTTATCTAAAAAAAATTTTGCACAAGCTAACTTGTAAATAATAATATATTTTATATTTATGTCTATATGGTAGGTTAAAGTGGTGAGGCCCTCCACGAGCCTCCAATTAGAGCTGTGCTCCGTTTTGTTCTATGTCTATATAGGACTGTAGGCAAAATTGCACTAAGTAATGTCTTTATTAGAGGGAGGCATGGCTGAAGTGAGAGACTTCCAAGGGTTGCTAGTTTCGCTAGTTGCCTTGTTTACCTTTATTTCTATTGGACCGTACATTGAAACGCAAAAAACACCTAAAGAAAACATATAGTTGTCTCTTTCTAGGTTCTAGTTCTAACTGTGCTAATCCTGTACAGTGGAATCTAAACAAAAAATTAGCTGACTGGTGGCTAGATAAACCAAAACATGTTAATTATATTTCCCATAGTTTTGTTTCATGCCAAATTTGAAACAAAGTCATACTTATAGTGGCTCATACAAAAATAGGTGGATACTTAGATTTTTTAGGGTGAAATTTCAACTTTTTGAGATTTTTTAGGGGGAAGACCAAATTTTCATATGGCAACCCTGCTTCTAAAAGTGGCCACACTGATCGCTGTTTTTGTACAAAATGTCGTCGTGAGGCGCGTCGCGTTATAGAATTGTCCCATAAAATAAAATTCGTGCACAATCCAGTTTCTCATGTCCGCAATAGTTTTGTCTTCACCCGTTGTCAGTGTTCGTCCATGTGTATTTAATTTTACCAACGGAAGCGAAAGCAAATGTGATATGTACAAGCCCTCGTAAACATATGTGTGTACAAAGGTGTGTCAGGGTGTAGAAGAAAAAAAAATCGTTTATTTCGAAGCCACTGCCTTCAGTGCGCAGCGGCAAGTTAATTTGTGCAAGTGTCTTAAAAAGTTTTCAAAGCTAAAGACAATTAATATTGTGATCGTAATTGTGTTTATTTACGCTCTGCCTGCACATTTCAACTGAAAGTGTACATAAAAACCCTTGGTGAGTCAGCCACGCAAACGGTCTGCAGACACTCTTGTTTTTCTATGGTAATTCCATTCCCAACACATACATACATATATAAGAGTTCGTGGCCATATGCATGTGTAGGCATGTGTGTATACAGTATAGATGAATGAAAAAATGCCGGCGTAAAATTGCACGTTTGTGATCGAGGCCGTAGAAGAAATTAGGTCATCATTTCGCGCACCTAAATTCAGTTGGTTCCAGCTCACTTAGATGGTTGTATTTGTTCACTAAACTGTAAAATCCTTTAATTATTGAATTGCCTTTATCTACTATGCTGAAAATGTGTATTGAATGTGCATCTACCACGCACACTTTCACACATGCAAAAGGTACACTAACGGGATATTGTTTTCATGTGCAACGCAGCGTTGGGAGTTCATTAACATGAAATCCAAACGTACATACATATATACAAACAAATTCATAGCCAGCGCTCAAAATGAGCGTCGTAATTTTAGCCGAAGTTTTTGTTTTTTAATATGCTAATGGCAGAGAGAATTGATCATAATTCAATGAATGTATACTAGCGATTCGGAGACGGGGCTTACAATCGTAACCTATTTTATGTATACTGTTGTTTCTTCTCTATCGCCGTCGCGCTCAGTTGTGTATATACATAGCAGTGCCGATGTACGCGATGTAGGTATATCCAGTTACATAGACATAATTACATTTACATACCTACAGAGGTTGTGAACGATTCAACCGCCTACGAACGGTTCCCCCTGGTGTCCATTAAAAATCTCGGCACAACTCGTTTAGCAAGTCTTGTAAGCCGCGAGTTCTCTTTGGCTCTGAATGGTTTTCTGTTCTGGTTTTATAGCAGAAAATAATGGAATTTTAAATGGCCTTTATAAGCAAATATATATTTTTATTGGACCTAAAATATTAAGTGCTAAAATGTTACTAGTTACACCCTTGTAGGGTATTATATATTTAATCAGAAGTTTGCAACGCAGTGAAGGAGACATTTCCGATCTTGATCAGATCCGTTTTTCCGTCCGTTTCTACGTAAACTAGTCCCTCAGTTTTGAAGCTATCTAAATGAAACTTTGCAGATAGTCTTCTATATGCTCTCACTACTATATATGTCGAAACGGGACGGATTAAGTCGACTATATCATATAGCTGCCATAGGAACGATCGGAAAACGTAAAGGAAACAAATTATAACTTTGCCAATTTTTAACATATTTTCATATAATTTGATATATGGCCCATTTGTAGTATTCTTGAATTTTGGTTTTTATTTGATCAAGATTGGACTACTATATCGTATAGCTGCCATTGGAACAATCGGAAAATTTTTAGGAAAAAATTATAACTGCCAATTTCCAACATATTTTCATATAATTTAAGATATGATCCAATTGAAAGCTGCAAGGGTATACAAACTTCGGCGTGCCGAAGTTAGCTTCGTTTCTTGTTTATCAGTAAGTTAAATAAATAAAATATTCAAAAGAAATAAATGGTGCTAATAAATGAATATAACAATTTGATCAACTTAAATTAGTAGCTATTGATATTTGTATTTCTTTATTTTCAGACATAAGGCACACAAATATATCCCAAGGAGGTTCTCCAAACAATATCGCCGGAAAAATGTTGAAGTTTATACGAGGAAAGGGTCAACAGCCCACAGCGGAGAGACAACGCCTGCAGAAGGATCTCTTTGCTTATCGCAAGGTAGTTAAAAACTATCTTATATTATATTGATAAATCCTTTTATCGGCTCACCCACACCCAGTTTGCCGAGACATTTTATTTTAGCCTTATGTGGGGTATGCAAGCTGTTATCTTAAATAGTTCCAGCCACACTCAGCTCCTGGCATATTAGCAAGGTGTGTCTGTCAATTTTAGGCCCTCGATGTGCTGTGCACAGAAGAGTCTTTTGAGTTGAGCGCGCCAATTGACACATTTAATTAAGGGGTCGAATATATTTGCGTCATTCATTCAGATTATTTTTTTGTCGTTTATTATCTGTCTAACAGAAAAGAGAGGAATACGAAAATATACTACCAATGCAATTAAAATAGTGACAGCCCAACGTCAGCTGCCGGCCCTTAATAAATGGGCCAAGAGAACATTCGAATTTCAGCTTTAAAAGCATTTTACCTCTACTTCGAAATATACTTTTGTAAATACAACTTTAATATACATACACACCCGGCAGTCCACCGGCGATGTCATCGAGTTCGTAGCAACGATGGTTCCTATGACATCATCCGCAGTTCTTTCCCAAAGTTGTCCATTCATGCGATTGTTATGGAATTCTTATTGTTGCCGCCGCTTATCTTGGCACTAAGGTTTAATTTCACCCATATTCCACAATTTCTTGCCTTGGAAATTTTGGCTATATTACAGCTAAATCTGTTTAAATTAAAAACCTTCCGCTTTTAAAATTAGTCATCAATATCGTGCGGCCTCGCACAAACACATATATCATCAAACAAGCACACACAACGCAATCAGGGCAAAGATAGTCGTCGAAGGGAGTGTAGTTGATAAGATTGGCTTTATTTGTTTTACGGGCCGGGTAAATGGTTTGGCTTCAGAAATACCACAATATCATACGAAACGAAATATTTCGATTGTTTAGGTAGATAGCCGCTGTATAAACTGCTGATAAGATAAAAAAAAAACTTTGAAAGAACCGAGGTAATATATTGCTACACCTGTAAGGGGGTCAAAAACCACGAACGAACTGCTACCTTCAGCTCTTCAGCCCCATTACTCAAATTACAGCGCATATTTCATACAGTAAACTCTTAAAACCGAATGAGCTTTTCGTTCCTTTTTGTCTGTTTGATGCACGCCCCGAAAATAATATAAACTACTAAAACTGAAAGATTGATTTCATTGTATTTATACAATTTGAAACTTTTGAATAGTTTTGGGTATATTTAATTTCATCAACAACTGCTAAATTACTAATAGAACAAACAAAAAATTTTAAGCAGCAGAACTCCAAATAACAGCAAGCCCTGATAGTACTAGGTTGGAATAAGATGATTTGTTGATTTCAATGTTGCCTTTCTTTAGTAAAATGGGGCAAGAAGCACAGCTCTTCACGGTCCAGAAATAAAGATGCTTATTTATTTATAAATATGTATTCTAAAAAAGTCATAGTGTGTGGTTTTTCATAAAACCCACAAGCTTAAGAAAAGGAGTTACGAAATACACAATTTTGTGGAAGTGGTATGCAAACCATTCATCTCGTTTAGGTTTAGTCGTTTTCCAAAAGAAAGTTTACATAGGTTTAAATAAGATTCCAACACCGAAAGTTGGGCGTGGTATCACTAGAAATGTATAATTCATTAGATTAGATAAGGTCACATAATAATTGGGAAACATTACCTTAAAGCCATTTAATTCTCTATTCAAATCGTGATGTATTTGTATACATAAATATTTCAAAATCATTCTTGTTAATTTGTTAATGTAATTATTCTTTTAGACGGCACAGCATGGTTTTCCTCACAAGCCATCTGCATTGGCATACGATCCTATCTCAAAGCTAATGGCAATTGGCACGCAAACAGGAGCTATAAAGGTCTTTGGCCAGCCCGGCGTCGAATTGTACGCACAGCACACGCTTGTGAACAATTCTGCAGCAGAGCTCAATGTTCAGCTACTGGAGTGGGTCTACGGCACAGGTCGCATCCTTTCACTAACAGCAGCAAATCAACTAATACTGTGGGAGCCTGTTGGAACCACATTGGTGGCCATAAAAACATTGCCTTTCGACGGAAAGCTTAAAAAAGTATCTTCTCTATGCTGTTCTTCAAACAAAGATGTGCTGTGGATTGGAACGGAAGGTGGCAACATCTACCAACTCGATCTGTATACCTTCACAATAAGAGAGCCTGTTGTTTACCATGACGTTGTGTTAGAACAGGTGCCATCCGCTTACAAGTTAAACCCAGGTGCAATTGAGTCAATTCGCCAACTTCCAAATGCACCACACAAGCTGCTCATTGCCTACAATCGAGGTCTTTGTGTTTTGTGGGATTTTGAATCGGCTTCCGTTGAGCGTGCCTACATAGCCCCTGGACATGGACAGAGCGTTGGACTTTCAGTTGATGTAGCTGGGTCTGAATTCAGCTGGTATCATGCAGACGGTTCATATGCGACTTGGAACATCGATAGCCCTGAACCGCCGCAAAATGTCAACTACGTCCCCTACGGCCCAGATCCGTGCAAGAGCATTAATCGTCTTTACAAGGGCAAGCGAGGGTAAATATATATCGCAATTTCAAAGTACAAATAAGTTAACTATTATTTTATATTTTTTAGAACCAAAGATGTTATTGTCTTCTCCGGCGGCATGCCGCGATCGGCGTATGGAGATCATAATTGCGTGTCCGTTCATGTGAGCGACGGACAAAAACTGTGTCTAGACTTTACTTCTAAAGTCATTGACTTTTTCGTCACATTCAAAGATGACAGCGATGTTGCTGAAGTTTTGATTGTACTCCTAGAAGAGGAACTCTGTGCCTACGACCTCACGAACTCAAATATTCCCGCCATCAAGGCGCCATACCTTCACTCAGTACACGCATCTGCGGTTACATGCAACTACCTGGCCTCACAAGTCACTCAGAGCGTGTATGAGCGTATTCTCAGAGCGGGCGATGAACAAGACATTGACTACAGCAATATTGACTGGCCTATTACCGGCGGTGAAATACCGGATGATGCCGCTCAGTCTGATGAGGAGGACGAATCCCCGGGGTATGAGATTCTTTTAACTGGTCATGAAGATGGTTCTGTTAAATTCTGGGATTGTACCGGAGTATTGCTTAAACCCATTTACAACTTTAAAACTGACATCATTTTTGGAAACGAGCACGAATATCGGGATGATGCTGCTGCAGATATGAGTACGGAACACCTTAGTGCTGAACAACTGGATGACGGAGAGCCGCCATTCCGAAAGTCCGGACTCTTTGATCCCTACTCCGATGATCCTCGTTTGGCCGTAAAAAAAATAGCGCTCTGCCCAAAGACGGGACAGTTAATTGTTGGCGGTACAGCAGGCCAAATTGTTATTGCAGACTTCGACGAAATTTCTGACACAAAGAACACTTTAAAGTACAATTCCATGAATTTAGTCAGCGATCGCGATGGATTCGTATGGAAGGGTCATGATCAACTAAACGTGCGGCAAAACCTTTTGGAAGAAACGGCCAGTCCTTTAACTGAGAACGGCGTGAACATAACGGGAGTGCTCCAGGTTTTGCCACCAGCCAGCATCACTTGCATGGCCCTTGAAGCAAACTGGGGCCTTGTGTCCGGTGGAACTGCGCACGGCCTGGTGCTGTTTGATTTTAAGAACTTTGTACCAGTCTTTCACCGATGCACATTAAATCCAAACGATCTCACTGGTGCCGGTGAGCAACTGTCTCGTCGAAAGTCTTTTAAGAAATCACTGCGGGAGTCATTTAGGAAACTTCGAAAGGGTCGATCGACACGGAACAATCCCACTAATCAAGTGCCAACAACTGTAAGTGTCTTTCTTATTCAAAACTTTTGGCCGGCTTCAGGGCGTTTTTTTTAAATGTGTAATGATAAATATTTTTATTTTAATTTGCATGTGCAGCTGGAAGCGCGCCCTGTTGAGCGGCAAATAGAGGCACGCAATACTGATGACGGGCTGGGATCGATGGTACGCTGTTTACTATTCGCGAAAACTTATGTTACCAACGGTGAGTACGCTTATGTATATCATATATTTACAAAATCCTCCGCCAATTAATGTATACAATGCTGTTAAATGAATTTAATGAACCACCTGGTTCACTTCAATTCACAATCTGATTGCTTCAATTATTTTAGTAAACCAGGAGACTTCTGTTCACTATCCGTACTAAAATATATTTTTTGTTTATCGTCTCAAAGATAACTGCTATGAGGAATCTGTACATCAATTATAATTGTTCCTTTCAATTTAGGTTTTTTATATGAATTTGGTTTTGTTCTAATAAATTGTTTTTACATTTTACATCCATTACAGTCAACATAACGTCGCCTACTTTGTGGTCAGCTACAAATTCTAGTACAGTCTCTGTTTTTCTTTTGCATTTGCCGCCGGCGCAAACTGCTGCGACTTCAGTTCCGCCGGCAAGCGGGAATGCTCCTCCACAACTACCCCGTCGCATTTCCGCACAGCTTGCCAAAGAAATTCAATTGAAACATCGTGCGCCTGTGGTAGGAATTTCCATTTTTGACCAGACAGGCTGCCCTGTAGATCAGTTAAACGCCGGAGAAAACGGAACACCTCCACATCGCCTTCTTATCGCTTCCGAAGAGCAATTTAAAGTATTTTCACTGCCGCAATTGAAGCCGATTAATAAGTACAAGCTAACCGCCCACGAGGGGGCTCGTATTCGACGCATCCACTTTGGCTCATTTAATTGCCCCATATCGCCAGAGTTGTTGCAAAGTCTTCACACCAACAGTCCCACCAAGTCCACGCGATCACAAGGCGATGGAGATGGACCGATCAATATCAGCGGAAGGTCGGCTGCTGGGCGTAGAGAGCTGTACCACGAAATGGCTTTGATTTGCTTGACCAACATGGGCGATATTATGGTTTTATCAGTGCCTGAGCTAAAAAGACAACTTAATGCGGCCGCCGTTCGACGTGAAGATATCAAGTAAGTCGACATTAAATATTATACAAAATTAAATTGTAGTAACGTATTGG